>CM028931.1:5849562-6068693 GCA_016801845.1 Polydactylus sextarius
ATACGTATATATACCATAGTATATATGTGTGTGTGTGTGTGTGTGTGTGTATATATATATATATATATATATATATATATATATACCATAGTATGACTTCAAAATTTAATATATACCATAGTATATATGTGTGTGTGTGTGTGTGTGTGTGTGTATATATATATATATATATATATATATATATATACACACACACATATATATATATATATACGTGTGTGTGTGTGTGTGTGTGTGTGTGTGTATATATATATATATATATATATATATATATATATATATATATATATATATACCATAGTGTGTGTGTATATATATATACCATAGTATGACTTCCAAAATTTAAAAAAAATGACATGTCATAGTATGACCTCCGAAATAATAAAACATATTACAGTATATTGTAGTATATGTATAGTAGACATGACCTCCATGACATGACCTAGTAGTAGTAGTAAAGTGCTTCTTAACACCACCTGAACATGTGGTTCTGGTGGTAGTGAGGTCCAGGAAATGACCTCCAAACCCCCCCCAAAAAACAATATACTATAGTATGACCTCCAAAATTTAAAAAAAACGACATACTATAGTATGACCTCCGAAAAAAAAAAAAAAAACCCGACATATTATAGTATGACCTCCGAAAAAAAAAATATATATACCATAGTATGACTTCCAAAATTAAAAAAAAAAAAACATATAGTATGACCTTCAAAAAATCAAAAAAAGAAACATACTATAGTATGACCTCCGAAATTAAAAAAAAATGACAAATTTTAGTATGACCTTGGAAAACTGAAAAAAAAACAACATACTATAGTATGACCTCCGAAATCAACTCACTAATCCACACCACCAGGATCTACAGCAATGACATAAGGATGACAAGACAAGAAAGCTCCTCACCATGCAAGGAGGGTGTCACCCCAAATCCAGCACCCTGAGACTGTACGCTAAGTGGAAGGATGGAGGCTGAGGACTGGTGGGCATCAAGGCCACGATCCAGGATGAAACATCAAACATCCAAGAAAATGGCCACAAAGGATGAACTGCTAAGTGAACGCCTCAGACAGCAGAAACCCAATGAGAGTGCAGAGGAAGTTGGAGGTATAAGCCTCTACATGTAATGTGCCATCTTCAAATTGAAGAAGTGGCTGATATTGAAAAGACCTACCAGTGGCTGGAAAAGGCTGGACTTACAGACAGCACAGAGCAGAACCCTCAAACCCTGGTAGAGGAGCTGAGCTTGAGAATAACACACACAGATACCACCCAGGAGGGTGAGACGGAGATTTTATATGTATATATATATATATATATTATTATTATTATATTATATTCATTGAACTGTATTGTATTGCACTCTATATTTTCAATAAAGATTTTATCAAATACTTTGATGGCTTTGTATGGAGATGTGTGTGTGTGTGTGTGTATGTGTGTGTGTGTGTATATGAACACGTATGTGTGTGTGTGCTTATATGAACAAATATGTGTGTGCTCGTGTGTGTGTATATGAACTTGTACTGAAATATAATAAAATAAAATAAAACATCACAAAATATTCCCACAGTAACTTTATTAACTTACATGTTCCAGTGACTTTATCAAACTCGCTCTAACAGTATAAATATTAAAACTTAAAAAAAATGTTTACATTTTTCAGTCCAGCTCATTGTTCTACTGTAGTAGTAGTAGTAAAGTGCTTCTTACACATCGAAGTGAGAGCAGCTTAACACCACCTGAACATGTGGTTCTGGTGGTAGTGAGGTCCAGGAAATGACCTCCAAACCCCCCCCAAAAAACAATATACTATAGTATGACCTCCGAAATTAAAAAAAAACGACATACTATAGTATGACCTCCGAAAAAAAAAAAAAAAAAAAAAAATATATATATATATATATATATATATATATATACGTATATATACCATATATATGTGTGTGTGTGTGTGTGTGTGTGTATGTGTGTATATATATATATACCATAGTATGACCTCCAAAATTTAAAAAAAAAAACGACATACTATAGTATGACCTCCGAAAAAAAAAAAAAAAAAAAAATATATATATATATATATATATATATATATATATATATATATATGCGTGTGTGTGTGTGTATGTGTATATATATATATGTGTGTATATATATATACACCATAGTGTGTGTATATATATATATATATATATACATATACATATACCATAGTATATATATATATACCATAGTATGACTTCCAAAATTTAAAAAAAATGACATATCATAGTATGACCTCCGAAAAATCAAAAAAAGAAACATACTATAGTATGACTTCTGAAATAAAAAAACATATTACAGTATATTGTAGTATATGTATAGTAGACATGACCTCCATGACATGACCTAGTAGTAGTAGTAAAGTGCTTCTTAACACCACCTGAACATGTGGTTCTGGTGGTAGTGAGGTCCAGGAAATGACCTCCAAAACCCCCCCAAAAAACAATATACTATAGTATGACCTCCAAAATAAAAAAAACCGACATATTATAGTATGACCTCCGAAAAAATATATATATATACCATAGTATGACTTCCAAAATTTTAAAAAAATAACATATAGTATGACCTTCAAAAAATCAAAAAAAGAAACATAGTATGACCTCCGAAATAAAAAAACATATTATAATACTATAATATGTTTTTTTATTTCAGAACCTCCAAAAACTGAAATAAACGGCATACTATAGTATGACCTCCGAAATTAAAAAAAAATGACAAATTTTAGTATGACCTTGGAAAACTGAAAAAAAAACAACATACTATAGTATGACCTCCGAAATCAACTCACTAATCCACACCACCAGGATCTACAGCAATGACATAAGGATGTCCTTCGGATTGGATAAGTGTGGCCGGATGGTCTCAAAGAGAGGCGAGGTGATCAGAACTGAAGGGGTCGACCTACCAGAGGGCAACATAGGTGATATCCAAGACAGCTACAAGGACCTTGGTATCCCACAAGCTAAAACAATGAGGAGGCCGCAAGGAAGTCAGCCACAACCAGAGTAAGGCAAGTCCTGAAAAGTCAGCTGAATGGCAAGAACAAGATCCGAGCCATCAACATGGACCCTGCTGGGATCATACGCTGGCCAAAGGAGGAGACAGAAGCCACTGATATCAAGACAAGAAAGCTCCTCACCATGCAAGGAGGGTGTCACCCCAAATCCAGCACCCTGAGACTGTACGCTAAGTGGAAGGACGGAGGCTGAGGACTGGTGGGCATCAAGGCCACGATCCAGGATGAAACATCAAACATCCAAGAAAATGGCCACAAAGGATGAACTGCTAAGTGAACGCCTCAGACAGCAGAAACCCAATGAGAGTGCAGAGGAAGTTGGAGGTATAAGCCTCTACATGTAATGTGCCATCTTCAAATTGAAGAAGTGGCTGATATTGAAAAGACCTACCAGTGGCTGGAAAAGGCTGGACTTACAGACAGCACAGAGGCACTAATCATGGCAGCACAAGACCAGACCAGTAGACCAGACCCAAGGTGCAGACTGTGCAAAGATGCCCCTGAGACAGTCCAGCACATAGTGGTAGGATGTAGGATGCTAGCCGGGTCAGCGTACATTGAGAGGTACAACCAGGTAGCTGGAATAGTGTACAGAAACATCTGTACCCAGTAGTACCTAAATCCCAATGGGCCGTGCCACAGAAAACAACAGTGCCAAGGTTCTGTGGGACTTCAGCTTCCAGACTGACGAACAGCTCCTGGTTAACCAACCGGACATAGCGGTGGTAGACAAAGTGCAGAAGAAGTCGGTGGAGATACCAGCTGACTCCAACATCAGAAAGAAGGAAGACGAAAAGGTTGAAAAGTACCAAGGGTTGAAAGAACAGCTGGAACAGATGTGGAAGGTCAACGCAAGCGTGGTCCCAATGGTAGTGACCCCCAAACTGGGAGAGTGGCTCCAACAGATGCCAGGAACAACATCTGAAGCCTCAGTCCAGAAGAGCACAGTCCTAGAAACAGCTAAGATACTGTACAGAAGCCTCAAACTCCCAGGCCTCTGGTAGAGGAGCTGAGCTTGAGAATAACACACACAGATACCACCCAGGAGGGTGGGAAGGAGATTTTATATATATATATATATATATATATATATATATATATATATATATATATATATATATATATATTATATTATATTCATTGAACTGTATTGTATTGCACTCTATATTTTCAATAAAGATTTTATCAAATACTTTGATGGCTTTGTATGGAGGTGTGTGTGTGTGTGTATACGTATGTGTGCACGTATGTGTATATATGTATGAGCACATGCTCATGTATGTGTGCTCATGTGTGTGTGTATATGAACTTGTACTGAAATATGATAAAATAAAATAAAACATCACAAAATATTCCCACAGTAACTTTATTAACTTACATGTTCCAGTGACTTTATCAAACTCGCTCTAACAGTATAAATATTAAAACTTAAAAAAAATGTTTACATTTTTCAGTCCAGCTCATTGTTCTACTGTAGTAGTAGTAGTAAAGTGCTTCTTACACATCGAAGTGAGAGCAGCTTAACACCACCTGAACATGTGGTTCTGGTGGTAGTGAGGTCCAGGAAATGACCTCCAAAACCCCCCCAAAAAACAATATACTATAGTATGACCTCCAAAATTTAGAAAAAAACGACATACTATAGTATGACCTCCGAAAAAAAATAAAATAAAATATATATATACACGTATATATACCATATATATATGTGTGTGTGTATGTGTATATATATATATATACACCATAGTGTGTGTATATATATATATACCATAGTGTGTGTATATATATATATACCATAGTATATATATACTATTGTATATATATATATATATATATAGTATGACATAGTATGACCAAAAAACGACATACTATAGTATGACCTCCGAAAAAAAAAATATATATACCATAGTATGACTTCCAAAATTTAAAAAAAAAAAATATAGTATGACCTTCAAAAAATCAAAAAAAGAAACATACTATAGTATGACTTCCGAAATAAAAAAACATATTATAATACTATAATATGTTTTTTTATTTCGGAACCTCCAAAAACTGAAATAAACGGCATACTATAGTATGACCTCCGAAATTAAAAAAAAAAGACAAATTTTAGTATGACCTTGGAAAACTGAAAAAAAAACAACATACTAATCACTAATCCACACCACCAGGATCTACAGCAATGACATAAGAATGTCCTTCGGATTGGATAAGTGTGGCCGGATGGTCTCAAAGAGAGGCGAGGTGATCAGAACTGAAGGGGTCGACCTACCAGAGGGCAACATAGGTGATATCCAAGACAGCTACAAGTACCTTGGTATCCCACAAGCTAAAACAATGAGGAGGCCGCAAGGAAGTCAGCCACAACCAAATACCTCCAGAGAGTAAGGCAAGTCCTGAAAAGTCAGCTGACCAGATCATACGCTATTATAACTATTCACTTACAAATGTATCGACACAGAATGTGTTGCTGTGATTAAAAAAAGCTTTAAAAAAAAAAATGTTTACATTTTTCAGTCCAGCTCATTGTTCTACTACAGTAAAGTGCTTCTTACACATCGAACTGAGAGCAGCTTAACACCACCTGAACATGTAGTTCTGGTGCCGTAGTCAGGTCCAGGACTAAAATGGTAGTTCTGTCCATAGAGAGAGAGGTTCATCACTGTCTTCCCTCCCTCTCTCCACCAGGGGGCAGCAGTCTCCTGTGTATGTTTGTTTTGGACTCTACTTCTTCTCCTTCAAGACGCGCTGAGCTGTGGTTTTAAGGAGTCCGGCAGGTCATAGTAGATCCTGCTGGTGTCCGTCTCTGATTTGTAGGGCAGCAAGTCCTGCGGCGTCACCGCATCACTCTGACTGGTCCACACGGTCAGAGTGTACCTGTTCGACTGCTGCAGCAGCCACGTGAGCTGAGGGAACGACTGGGCCATGAGAGCTGCGCGTACCGGGAAGGTGACCGGATGCTCGAGGTTTCGACATATCTCCTCCATCGCACGCACCATGTCCCAGCTGTAACCTGGACACATAAACGACAACGCATATCAGTGCACAGGCTGCTTTATAAAAGGTTCAAAGTCTCAACCGATGGCGATGAAGCGCCCCCCCACCTGGGTTATCGGTCCCTGCGGTCCACCCTGTAGTCCACCCGAGGGACAGCACAGTGTCGGCGGAAAGAGTTCCCACAGCAGAGAGGAACGACTGAGAGTCCAAAGGTCTGGCCTGTCCGCCAGGACCGGGGAGGATGTCTGCGTTGATCCAGACGGGGCGGCTCAGGTCAGCGAGCACGTCCTGTAGCAGAACCACAGACGGAGACACCGCCTCCAGGCTGCGTCGAGAATAAAACCGTGCCGTTACACCATCGCACACACAACTACGCGCTTACTTATACGACCAGATCTCACCTCTTAAAGTCTAATTTTATTCCCTTGTCGTGCGCCGTCACTCCTTCCAGCCACTCCCTCAGCGTGATGTCACTGTCTGTGTCAGGGGGGTGTGCCATGATTGGCTCTTCGGGGTCACGACCTCTCATGATGACGTCGGCCTCGATCATGTGAGAGGGACCTTACGGGTCGTGAAGTTGGTGGTGAAATAACAAAAACAAAAACAAAAAAAAAACACCAAATTGTGTTTACAAATCACCTGCTTCCATCAACATTAAAAGGAGAAATTCGGTGTAAAACGAACATTACGAACATTGTCATTTTTATCGTTTTTGTCCAAAAAACTCGCCATGCAAAGTGATTGGGGCAGCAAGCCAGTTTGAAGACGTCGCTATTTTAAACCATTAAAAAAAGCTCAAAGTAGCTCCACACTTCCTTGTTGGTATAACAAGGGTCCTGACATTTAAAACGACGTGTTGACAACTTTGTAAGTGAACACATCGTTTATTAATAGCATGATTTATAGCTGTGTATTATGCGCAGATGGCGGCACAGGTGTAAGTTTATTAGAAAATCAGTCCTAACACAAAAAATAATAATAATAATAATAATGTATATTATCCAATGTCGCTGTTAATCATTGACATATAACAGCCCCCCCCGAAATCAAAAAATAAGTAATCCAATTTTCATGTATTATGTTGGAAGAAAAAGTAAAATTACGTTTATTGCATCAAAAAAAAAAAAAAAAAAAATGGTTTGTTTACATTTTAAACACGGCATTTAAAGAGTTAACAACATGGTAATTATTGATAATGTTTGGTAGTTTTGTTTGCAGCTCAAGTTGATGAAATAAAAAAAAAAATAAAATAAAAATGATTGATGTTTCATGAAGTTTAGCGCACGTTACACGCTTTCGGGGGTTAGGAAGGGTGTAACGTAGGGTTAAATTTTTTTTTTTTTTTTTTCAACAGGTAGGACCTAGCGGTAATTTCCGGTCGCCGCCATGTTGAAAGGAAGTCCTACAAGTCGATTGACGGACACGAACCAATGAGCTGTCGTCACGACAGATGAAACTTGTAGGACTTAATTTCAACATGGCGGCGATTGGTAACTCCCGCTAGGTTCTACCTGTAACAAAAGTCTTTTTAATAAACGATGTGTTCACTTACAAAGCTGTCAATGCCTCATTTTAAATGTCAGGACCCTTGTTATACCAGCAAGGAAGTGTGGAGCTACTTTGAGCTTTTTTTAATGGTTTAAAATAGCGATGTCTTCAAGCTGCCTCGCTGCCCCAATCACTTGCATGGTGAGTCTTTTATACAAAAATGCTAAAAATAATCATGTTCGTAATGCAACAAGGTAGCGTAGTTTTGCTCCTCAGCAAACATAACGACTCGTTATCATGTTTTAACGTACCCAAAGTTCATTTTACGCCGAATTTCTCCTTTAAAGGAGCACGCTCACCTGTGAGAGCTTCTGCCAGCTTTTTCCGGCTGTTGACGGCGTGTGACCATTTCACTTCGGCCGCATCCTTCCTCTTTATCTGACCTCGAGTCAAAAAATACTCCAGCGTGTGGTCAGACATCCTCCCTGTGGACAACATTCGCCACAACATTAGACTCAGATTCATTTAAATGGCTGCATTTTCACTTCCTGTCATGTTTAATACAAATCCATTTGTTTGACATGTTTGTTTATTAAAAACAACAACGATAATAATAATTTTAAAACATGTTATGTTTAAAATTATTCATTATTTATTTATCCAATTATTAATATACATCTGTTATACACGTACAGGGTGAAGTTAATGGACAACTTGTTGATATCAGACCAAAACCTTTCACCTTTCAAAATAAAAGTACAATTATACAATTTCTAACTTGATGGCACTTTCACTACATCAACCTAAAAACCATCTAGTTGCTTTGTTCCGCATATGACCAATTTTATTTAAATTATTTAAGATTTAAACACGATTTAAACGCGACGACTGGCTAGCATTTAAGCTAGCTAGCTTAAATGCTACAAACAATAACTAAGCTAACGTAAACGTAAACTCACGCGCACGCTTCGTATAATTTGACTGTCTTACCATGTAAATTCCAAACAAAATAAACTGTCAAACATCCCGTTAACGCTACAGCGGCGCTACGACACCTGAAGTTCAACAAAGTCATCTTTGCGGCTCACCTCCGCGACGAATCAACACGGGTCAAGTCAGCGGCAGGAACAGTCATCTACTTCCGTTCCGTTCCGCACCGTTTCCGGTTACGAGTTTACAAAATAAAAGACCCAGTTATGTTTAATCCCGTTTTTCAATTATTAACAACTAAACAAAATCAGCAATATTAATTAGATACCAACTTAGGCTTCATTATAGCAAAACAAAAACCAATTGTACGTGTAAAAGGCATTCTGTTCTATTCTATTCTATTCATTCTAAGTGAAAAAGCATGTGCATGAGCCTAAGCCACGCCCATTTCCGGTTGTCCTCACCGGGTCTTTGGATCAAAAAAAAAAAAAAAAAAAGAATGAAAGTCAATGGAGAGATAAAAATTATTTTCTGATCCACTTTGACTTCTACCCTGAATCACATTTATCCTGTATCTTAATCTAAATGATAACTATTAGTGTGAGTCAAGGGTATATTTGTGGTGTAATTGTTGATTTATCCGCTTCTGAAAATATGTAACCGTTCGACTACAAACCAAACAGTCTCATCAGAAAATCTAAGAATGCCTGTGTGTTGTTTCGCACCACGTTTAACACTGGAAGGAGACGATACTCACCAAGGCCACCGCTATATCACTGCTATACCATTGACTCATAGTAATTTTTACGGATGGTGACTTATTTTGCTTATGTGTCAAAAAACAAAAACCAAAAAAAAAAACATGGAAAACGTGATTAGCTGTTTGTCAGGTGACGGCCAATCAGTGACCAGTAGGGTTACGTCACGTCTGTAGGCTGTAAAACTATAAAACCAAGTCAGGTCAGGTAATAATGCAACAATGTGGTGAAAGAAAATGTGTTAATACTTAACTTAACTTACCTCTATTGCGCCAAAGGACATTTATGTGTCGAAGCGACATTAATGTAACTATTTTGGTACCGCACGTTTCTGAGAAACGTCTCAACACCAGTGTCAACACATCCAGCTGTATTTTCACACATGCCGCTCCAGAGACGACGATGATGCAACATCCACTAAGGTCAAACTCAGCGAGTTGAGTGTGGAAAGATAACAACCGTAACAGTTACCCTCTTTGCGGTATCTTTGCGGTGAGGAGCTGTTATGTTTTTGGGTAAATGCAACAGGTGCAACACGATGTGTCCACAGTTCCTATTTGCTAAAACCCCTGAGACACGGAGTCCCATGATGCAACTCACTTGCATATTTCACCAGATCCACAGTTTGCAATGTAAAACTTTCACTGGGCTCAAAGCTGTCAAGTCGGGGACGTCAGAGAGTCAGACACATTGTTGGTTTATGTGATTTTAAATACACAATGTTCACTTGTCGTCAAAAGTTTGAGGACACCTACTGAAAACAAGGTTTATTAAAGGTGAACTGTCACATTTCAACTTATATTCTACTGTTAGAGTCTTTGGGTTAAGGTCAGTTGATTTAAAAAAAAAAAAATAATGAAACAAACGGTTGCTACGTTAGCGGAGATGTGGTGCTAGTGGCTAATAAGCTAAGTGAACGGGGCAGATTGCTAACGTCGAAGTAAACAGTGTTTTTGTGTCAATAAAGAGGCTGAACATCTCTTTCACAAGCTAACTTATTGCTAACTGCTAATCAATAACATTTGTTAGCGTTAGCTAGTGATCGCTAGTCGTCTCTTTGCTAACCTTTTCCGTCCTTTTCCATCTGACAACAGGACTCTTTTCTGATGAAACCCGAGCAGTAACGGTAAAGAAACAGTAGAAAATAAGTGTTTGTGTGTGTAATCAGGCTGTCACATACCTCTGTTGGTTTCTGACGCGTTTATGAAGTTTGTACTTCACAAACCTATTCTGCCCATTGGTTTGTGTTCCGTCAATCGACTTGTCGGACTTACTTTCAACATGGCAGCGACCGGTAACTACCACTAGGTCCTACCTGTAAAAAAAGTCTCGTTTTAAACGTCAGGACCCTTGTTATACCAGCAAGGAAGTGTGGAGCTACTTTGAGCTTTTTTTAATGGTTTAAAATAGCAACGTTTTCAAGCTGCCTTGCTGCCCCATTCACTTGCATGGTGACTCTTTTGAGACAAAAACGCTAAAAATAACAATGTTCGTAATGCAACAGGCTAGTGTGGTTTTGCTCTTCAGCTAACAACTCATTGTGTCAACGTTGTTACTAAAAGAGAGTACAAACAAAAGTACTTCTGGTGCAAACACCAGCTGTTTTACTTGTCTCGGTTCGTTTCCTTCGATGGAGACGTCGGTTTTTCAAAAAAAATCCAAACTTAATGGATGGATAAACGGATGGATAGACGGACAGACAGATAGAAATAAATGAAAGTTTGTGTGTTGTCTTGTCGTGTGGGGAGATTGATTTGCCCTGCCTTGTTTGATTTGAGACACACACACAGAATTTGAACTTTCTTTGAACACGGTGATCAAGGTCATATGCCGGTTCGACGACCTAGGGAATTTCATCAACGTGGCTGCACAATCAAGATCGGTGTCTGAATAAACAAGTACAAATACAGTGATGTGTATTGCCCTAAATGTTGAAATTAGGGGAAAAAAAACAACTGCAGCCAAACTGGCAACATGATAGGTTGTGAAGTGTATAAAAGCTGCCATACCTTTGATTAAACGGGACTCTGACACGCACAGTCTTTCGTCTCCTGTGTGGTTCTCCAAGGAATTTCTACGACAGCCATCCGGTGCAGCCATGGCTTCCGGTCTTCCTGTCCTGCTGCTCGTCCTGATCAGTCTCACTTTGGCTCAAGCTGGACTCAAAGTGTTTGACATGCGGGCCAGAGGTATCACCTCGGACTTCGTTGGACCCCCTGACACATACGTCAGAGTGTACTATGGATCGACCCATCTGGGTACCACATCCACTCACTGGGGTGATCCCAACCCTTGGTGGGGAGAAAAGTTCTACCACCTTGGTGCTCAGCAATACGTCTTCCTGGAGCTTAGAGTGTACGACAAAGATTTGATATTCAACGACCTGATGGGAACCTGTCGAGTTTCAGTCAGACGAGGAACCCACGAGAACAGGTGCTCCTTGGACAAAGGTGGCACGTTCTATTACAGCTACACCCTCAGCTGAAAGTGTCAACCTCTGGTAGTTACATGTGATCTGTCTCTGTGATTCCTTATTGAGAGAAACACTCAATAAACCCGACAATTTAACTTTACACTGTGTCCTCACTAATGTAACTTTAGAACATTTTCAATATTCAATATTTCAACATTTCATCTGTGTGTGCAGAATTGTAGTGCAGCGGTTAAACACTATAGCAGAGGTTATTTATTCAAACAGAAAAATTGGAATTGTACCAAGCTGGACTTTGAACCAGCCTTGTGTTTCTGGCAGAGATATAGATTGATGGATGGATGGAAACATAGATAGATAGATAGATAGATAGATAGATAGATAGATAGATAGATAGATAGATAGATAGATAGATCATCTTGGGTTCAAACGACTCTAAAGACCAAAGAGGACCGAATGAGGTTTGGCGACAAAGGCTTAAAACAGGAAGTGAGCCATATCTCAGAGTCGCTTACATCTAATTTGGTCTGATGGGGGCACTATAGAAAAAATAATGCAAATTTTTGGGTGCTGCTTTAGGACGAAAGCAAAACTTGTTGCGCATCATCACGATACAGATGGGTCAACACCCAGGTTTTTAATAGTTGCCCTCTTGGGGGCAACTATGAAACCTGGGTGTTGGCCATTTTGTTTGTCGGCCATCTTGAAAAAAAGTAACTTTCCAAAACGGTTCAAAGACGCCTTCAAGTATCCCTGTGAAATTCAACACTTCTCTTTATTACCGCTACCCCTTGTTCCCCGAAACTGAAAATGTTGAAGGGTGAAAACATTCCTCTAGGAAACGAGACGCCTCTACTTTACCATTACACGTCATCAGAAGTCGTCGCTAGCTGCTACGACGCAACAAGTCTCCCTGACGACCGAATGACAACAAACAAACAAAGATGGCGTCCTGTTAGCGAGCAAAGCGACGACTAGCGTCTGCTAAGCTAACACTAACGTTAACAGACGTCACCGAATGTTTATCGATTAAATGGCTAACTTTTTTTTTTTTGGACGACTGCATCTTCGTCCTGGTGCATGCTGGGAAATTCCTTTAAAGTGCCGGTCCCTCCCCCTTCATCTGGAAGAGAATTGAGACACCTGTTCCCCTCGCGTGAACTCGCAAAAGAGGGATGTAGGACTAAGGAAGGATAGAAACAGGATTGACCTTGTCATGTTTGATTTTCCACCATTTTGAATCATTTGTACCGCAGCCAAACCCTTCCAGAGAGTCGTATCATTATCTGTCATATTATGTAATGCTGAGACCGCAGCAGCTTTCATGGGAGGGTTCTTATTATTAAACTGATACGAGCTTTGCTGGCCTATAAAACATGGTCATGCGCATGAAGAGATGAGCGGGCAAGTTTTCAAAACGACAGGTAAGCCTTTCACATTCTTCTTTTTTTCTTTCTATTCTTTTCTCATCCTTTCTTTTGTTTTTAAGTATAAATAATCAACGGTTTCATTGGACGGCGAAAACAAGAATTACAGTTTTCTTACAGTAAATACTATTATAACAATTACAAATGAATGAACCCACTACCGAACAAATGAAGTGATATAAAAACTATCAATAACAACAAACAACAAAAAAAAAAAACTGTAGCACACATATCAGTCTGAAACGCCAGTGTAAACAGATCCAGCTGTCACAGAGTTACATTTTCACACTGACGGCGATGATGCAACGACGGCTTCAAGTCTAACTCGGCAAGTTGAGGTGTGGAAAGACGATGACCTCTAGGTAACGCTATGGATTCCCCATTTTTCAAAATAAAACCACTGAATAAGCTGAGTGTACGACGGAGTTATACATTATTATAGATACCGGAAGTGAGGGAGTTATGGTTTTTATGAGGATGAGCTGCTTCAGCCAGGTCCAACCAGATAGTGGACATTTATTCCTAAAGACATGGTTGTATCATGTGAGAACTGCTTGTATGGGGCTGTTACCTAGTGCTATGTATGTGTTGTCTCACTTCCACAGTGTCCCGTGCAACCATGGCTTCCAATCTTCCTGTCCTGCTGCTCCTCCTCTGCAGTCTCGCCGTCGCTCAGTGCCAGCTGAGGGTCTTCAACCTCCGGGCCACCGGTCTGCCCTCAGACTTGTTCGGAATCACGGACGGTTACGTCAAGGTGTTCTGCAGCTCGGCTTCTCTCGGCGAAACGTCCGTCCGACACGACAATGCCAACCCCTGGTGGGAGGAGGAGTTCTCTTACTTCAAGGCCCAGGAGAACGACATACTGAGGCTGGAGGTGTACGACAGCGACCTGGTCTTCGATGACCTGCTG
The DNA here is from genome assembly GCA_016801845.1 of Polydactylus sextarius. Taxonomy (NCBI): domain Eukaryota; kingdom Metazoa; phylum Chordata; class Actinopteri; family Polynemidae; genus Polydactylus; species Polydactylus sextarius. The sequence goes on from CM028931.1 coordinate 5,863,565, forward strand.
GGAGTCTGCCAGCGTCAAATCAAAATGGGAACCCACGATCACGAGTGCATCCTGAAGGAAGGCGCCAGCCTTCATTACTCCTACACTCTGTCACAATAATAATAATAATAATAATAAAGCCATATACAAATCTGTAGTGTGTGGTCACTATAGTGTGGGAAAGTTGTCAAAGTTTTTAAAAACTAGTATAAGTAGACTACTTCAGTTGGCGTTGCATCCAGTAATCGATGGAATCGACATGGAGGTGGAGGGAAGATGTTGGGTAAGTCTTGAAAAACAGTCTTTTTTAATAAACTCCCAATTCACTTACTAAGTTATCAGTACTTCAGTTTATGTGTAGGGACCTTATTCATGCTACTGCTGAAGTGAAGTGTTATTATTAGTAGTTAAAAATGGTGATTTGCATACATTTGGCTGGCTGCCCCAATCACTTTAAAGTACAATCACAGTCTGCTCTGTTACTGGGTTTGGTTTTACTTGTACAAATCACAATGAATTCATTTGAAAAACAAAACATTAAATATAAATTGTGAATAAAAAGCATATAATCATATAATATATATACAGATACATTTGGCTGGCTGCCCCTATCACGTTCATAGTTAGCTATTTGGCTGCAAAAACAAAATGGTCAAATTAGAAGTAAGTTTGTGATCAAAAACATACGTTGGATAAGGGGCAGATGGGCCAAATAAGCCTGTCGCAGTGTGTAATGCTGAGAGTGTAACAGGTTGTATGGTCACTATGGTGTGGGAGGGTGAGGTGACGCTGATACGATATCTGTTGGTCTTTAAAAACATACGGAACAAAGAGCCGGAGCAGTGAGGAACACAACAACACAGCAGGTAAGACTCTTTTTTTTTTTTCTCCAATGATGCATCTACACTTTCCATCCTGTTTATTCTAAATTCTGTATCATTCTGAATCAAAAGAAAACAAATTGATATATACCAAATTGATATATATATATAGAGTCACTATTAAAACTAGATGAACACCCCCTCCAGAGCTAGAATATATTGGTCAAAGTAATAATGTTTGTTTTCAAAACATGTCTAACTATGAACGTGATTGGGGCAGCCAGCCAAATGTATGCAAATCAGCATTTTTTAACCACTAATAGCACAACACTTCACCTTACGACTGTTCTTGTTGTATGTTGCTATTTTCAGTTAAGTTTTTACAAGCTATTATTAACTGATATTTGCCCAAACTGCTACAAACAGTCACATATACGTTCATTTCTATGACTAATTTTCACATGACGTAGGGTAAGCCTTGTAAAACAGTACACTTACTAAGTTATTGATACTTGGTTTTATGTATAAGGAGTGTAGTGTATAGTATAGTGCTATTTTGAGCTTTATTAGTGGTTGAAATGGCAATTCGGATACATTTGGCTGGCTGCCCCATTTACTTTAATTGTTAACTATTTGGCTCATAAATGGTCTCAAAATAATTAATAATTAGTTAATGAACTAAAGACAATGTGCGACACCACTCGGTTTATTCACACTCCTGCGGGTTTGTTCGGCTGGCTGCCCCTATCACAATAATAGTTAACCATCTGGCTGTGAAAACAAAAACTTTTCAAATTCGATATTTCTTCAACCAACGTAATCGAGCTCTGGAGGGGGTGTTCAAATCGTTGTCATGGTGAAATAGACTCTGGGTTCGACTGACACCAGACTAACACTTTAATGATTACAGCTAACTGATTACAGCTAACATTACAGCTAACAGTGAAGTGAATGTGTATACCTGTTGTTACCTTTTCATTCTTATTTCCACATCCTACTTGGCACTGGTCACTGTGAATTATGAAATGCAATGAAAATATCATAAATGTCGTAATATAGTAGGGTGCGACTGTAGGAGGCAGGTGAAGGTAGAAGGTAGAATAATTACATTACATAACCCTCCATTCCACGCTCCTCATCCTCCACAGTGTCCTGTTGCAGTCATGGCCTCCAGCGTCTCCCTCCTCCTGCTGCTCCTCTGCAGCGTCACCATGGCTGAAGCACAACTGAAGCTCTTCAACATGCGCGCCAGTGATCTTCCCTCCAACATCCTGGGGACCACAGACGGTTACGTCAAGGTGTTCTGCGGCTCTGCCTTTCTCGGCGAAACATCCGTCCGCAACAATGACCAGAACCCCTGGTGGGAGGAGGAGTTCTCTTACTTCAAGGCCCAGGAGAACGACGTACTGAGGCTGGAGGTGTATGACAGCGACTACCTCACTGATGACCTGCTGGGAGTCTGCCAGCGTCAGATCAAAGTGGGAAGCCACAAGCACGACTGCTACCTGAAGGAAGGTGTCCTCCATTACACCTACACGCTTGGTGGAAATTAAAACAAGGCTGATACAGACAAATGAGGCAGCGAGGTGAAGGTGCATCAAGATCAAACACGCCTAATAAAACCTGTCATTCTTCCTGCTGTTGTCTGTCAAATAAACCTGCAGAATTATGAGCGCACCAGAGTTTTTAAAGACGACTTAAAGGTGAAGTCAGTCATATTTAAACATATGTTCTACTGTTAAAGGTCCTTGAGTAATGTCAGTTGACAAAAAATGAGACAAATTGGTTCTACGTTAGCGGAGATATCGCAGTAGCGGTGAGCCTGTCCAGGGAGCTAATAAGCTAAGCGAATGGGGCATATTTCTAACGTCAAAGTAAACAGTGTTTTTGTGTCACTAAAGAGGCTGAACATCTCTCCAAGTTAAGGGTATAGGTAGGGCGAGCAGGTGGTAATATTCAGACACACTTTGTTGACTAATTAATTGGTTTATTTGCTCAAAAACAAACAACAAAAATTTCACAAGGGTCTAAAAAAATGGTTAAAAAAAGGTTACTTCCATGCCATTTTTTATTAGTTTAAATATATAAAATATTCAACTGAATCAATAACCAAAAGCAAAATCTGATTTTTTTGTTAAACATGAATTACATAGAAACATTTTTGTTAGATTCAAGTTATTTCAAATTGTACTTTTTAATTAAATTAACTTTTTTGAAATTATTATTATTATTATTACAAATTTGTCCATATCGATATGAAACCAACCAAACATTTCAACATAACAGAGACATAAATATTATCGTCAATTTGATACATACATATGAATTTTACAAAATGGCCGCAACAGGAAGAAAAGAAGATTTTGATGACTTCATAGACCGACTGGAAAGTGCTGATGAAGTTAACGGGCTGCTCATAAACCACTACAACCCCATAGTCTTGGAGTAGAGAAATTCTGGCTTCTGGTGGCTTCAAATAGGCTTCATAAGTTTTTGTTCCAATATTCAATCAGAACAAATGAATTTTAGTTCAAACTCCATGTCAGTAGGTGGCGGTATTGCACCAGAATTTGAGTGCCAAACGCTATAAAACACAAATCAGAAGAAGAAGCTGTTGAATGAATTTGCTGTTGTGTTTCCTGGTTGGATGTAAACAAAACAAACATGGACGTGAACCAAACGTCCTACTGCACCGTGGTCGATAAAAAGAGCGAGTCTAAGTTCATCTGCTACACGTACGCTAACAACGGGCTGTTATGTGTTTGGTGAGTGAGAGGTTGTTGCGTTGAAAATAAATGTCCACGTGATGTAGAATGTGTGCGGAATTAAAGAGCGAGCCACTAACTTCATAATGTAACGTTCGGATCGATTGTCACGTCGATATATTTACGCCTGTTAACTACAAAACGCAAAATTAGCAAATATTCCAACGCAGTTCGGCGCTGTTCCGACTTACCCAGCGTCTTGTTTTCAACTGGTGATGAAGTGTGTTCCAGATCAGCAGATTCATCATTTTCCTGAACATCCGGTAAACAAAAGATGGTCAAAATTGTACATTACTTAACTACATTTAATTATAGATTACTTGTCATACTTAAGTACAGTAAATACTAGATACTTTTAAGACTTTTACTGGAGAATCATTTTAGTGGCTGACTACCAAAGTCATTTTTAGGTTAGGTACCTGTACTTCTACTCTAATATCTGTACTTCTACTTTAATATCTGTACTTCTACTCTAGTATCTGTACTTCTACTCTAGTATCTGTACTTCTACTCTAATATCTGTACTTCTACTCTAGTATCTGTACTTCTACTCTAATATCTGTACTTCTACTTTAATATCTGTACTTTTACTTTAATATCTGTACTTCTACTCTAGTATCTGTACTTCTACTCTAATATCTGTACTTCTACTCTAATATCTGTACTTCTACTCTAGTATCTGTACTTCTACTTTAATATCTGTACTTCTACTCTAGTGAGACTTTCAGGTATGTTATCAACACTGTCACGTTTGTTTCCTGCTGTAGTTTAACAGACGCAGCTGACGTTTGGAGAACAGAGTTCACAGAAGACACATTCAACAAGTTTGTAAGTTTCTCTTTGATTTTCACTTTAGTCACTGACTAACTGACTTTATGTGCTGAGGCTCTAACTTGCACCTTTTTGTTTAGAGACAGAAGTTTGACTTGAAATCCACGGAGCATTATATCCTAAAACTTAGGTAAGATCATAATCTGTTTTAGAAAGATCTGATGTTCTCAGTGAGTCAACGGGTCAGGCGACAGACTGGTCTTTCCTTCAGGTCGGCCTGTAGCAGCGGTGACGTGTCCGTTGTGGTTCGTGACACGGCGGCGGAGCTGCGGGTGGGTTCGGATTCGGGTTCAGGTCCTGGTGACCTGAGTGTGACGCTGCCCAGACTGGAAGGATCACAAGCTGCAGTCGAAGTGAAGGAGCTGCTGTTCAAGATGGCCGACAGCCTCGCTCAGCTGGACCGGAAAGGTGTGTAGTTAGTTATTTTGGTGTTAGATCTCAGAGGAACTGATGTCACTGTAGAATAAATACTGATGGTGTTTCACCCCTCTCTCCAGTCAGACCTCCATCCATCAGTCCGATGAAAAATCACCAAAGACGTCCTGCAGGTTTGTTTTTAAGTCGGTTTGTTAAACGTTTCTGATTCCATCCTGTTCGATGGGTCACGTTTCTGCATTCGAAAAGTAGCAGGAAAAGAGAGTTTGTTTCGGTTTTCCCTATGTCGGTGGGATAATTTAACCAGATGACACAAGAGGGCAAGGGTGGCAGCAGCCATTTTGTATGACGTGAAAACTACCCAGAATGCCACACACATTGTTAACACAAAACACAACTGAGTTTGTTTTCTGTTGCTCCGCTTTTAGGGGTTTTACTGAGTTCGGTTCGTTTGAAGGGGAACCATGTGTGAAAACAACCTAAGACAAAACTTGACCGTTTGGTTTTTCTTTTCCGTTCTTTTCAGACTTTGAGCCGCGACAGCAGCAGAACTCTGCTCCGTCAGCGACCGTGAAGAGACGACTTCCGGGAGCGTCACTCATCAACCCGGGAACTAAAAAGTACGACGTGTACGACATTTTTCACATGAAGTGCAGTAAAGATTCTATATTTATTTCCACACACACACACATATATATATATATATATTTTTTTTTTCCCAGAAAGCTTCAGGCGACCGGTGTGGCTTTCGATGACGCCGATGAAGACTGACCCTTTAAACTTTAAATGCGTTCTCGTCTTGTTTCTGCGCAACGGGAATGTTTCTTTTAATCCATGAAGACAACTACATGAAGCTGATGAATTATCCATTGACATATCTTTTTTTATCCGTGTGATGATGCTGTAACTTATATGACGTCGGGTTGATTTTTTTTTTTTTTTTTTTTTATCCAGCGTGGGAATGAAATAAACAAGCTAATAAACGAATTATTCTTAGATTTTAAAGGTGTCCTATGCTGTTTGACTCCCCGTCACACAATCATGTCATATCAGTTTCATATCAATCAGCTGGAGTTAATTATTAAAAAAAAAAAAAAAAGACAAAAAGACTTACATGACTTACCCAACATCTGGCGATGAATGAAGGGTGTTCCAGATCAGCAGATTCATCATTTTTTTCTGAATAACTGGCAAACACAAGACGTTCAAACTTGATATTACTTCTGGTTAAACTTCATCATATTCTTCTGTTTCTATTAACATGTACTTTTACTTTCTACACTTAAGGACATTTAATCATAGATTACTCGTCATACTTAAGTACAGAAAATACTAGATACTTTAAGACTTTTACTGGAAAATCATTCTAGTGGCTAACTTGAACTTCTATTCTAGTGTCTTTTAGAAGCATTTCAGAGAAGACAGAAGTGCATTTTTTTTTCTTCTTTTTTTCTTGTTTAATGATAACCCCCCTCCATTAGGAAAAAAAGCCCACAAGTGCCACAACAATTACCAAAAAAAAAAAAAAAAAAAAAAATACATAAAATAAAATAAAAAAATATGATCACAGTCAAGTGTGAGAGCAGTAGTGAAACAGAAGCCGTCGTGACAGGGACAGTTACAACCGAAGAATCACCGAAATCAGGAGAGACCAAGATAAAACCCACATGCTAACGTAAAGTCACAGAAACATCCATTTTTTAATTTTAATTTTTTTTTTTTTTTTTTTTGTGAATGTAGATACTTAGCACATGTTGTGTTGTGTCCTTAAAAAAGAAATCATATGTCCTGAACTCAAAACGTCTGAGTTTTCTTTAGTTATCACAGTGGTGGTAGTGCATTCGTTGTCAGTGAAATGTGACTGTTAGAACGCTATTGACCTTCGATGGTAGATGAGGAGTTTTACTTTTATTTTATATACACCGTGTCCGTGTATATGGAGGATCTTCTTGGTTTGAGTCCACAACAGAATAATAATGTTAAAAGCACAAAAAAGAGAGCATTCAGTAGAAATAGACCAAATTGTACAGTGTCAAAAGGGAGGCACCATCCGGACATTAAAGGAGAATTTCGGTGTAAAATGAACTTTGGGTACGTTAAAACGCAATAATGAGTTGTTATGTTCGCTGAGGAGCAAAACTACGCTAGCCTGTTACATTACGAACATTCTTATTTTTATCATTTTTGTCCAAAAGACTCACCATGCAAGTGATTGGGGCATCAAGGCAGCTTGAAGACGTCGCTATTTTAAACCATTAAAAAAAGCTCAAAGTAGCTCCACACTTCCTTGCTGGTATAACAAGAGTCCTGACGTTTAAAACGAGGCGTTGACAACTTTGTAAGTGAACGCATCGTTTATTAAAAAGACTTTTTTTAACAGGTAGGACCTAGCGGTAGTTTCTGGTCGCCGCCATGTTGAAAGTAAGTCCTACAAGTCGACTGAAGAACGTGAACCAATGGGCAGAATAGGAGGAGAGATGGTACAAATGTCATCTGTTGGTGACAATATCTGGTCATTAGCCGGCCTCAGACTGTGGATCCAGGCCGGGTCAGGGTCATTTGGGGGCCACCAAGGTGCTAGTGTCCCAGATCTACTAGCCCCATAGTCCCTGTTCAGATAGTCAGGCCACTAGCCTCTCCAGATCACCTTTTGACCAGCCCCTGCCACCCATTTCAAGCAAAAACAAACGACTAGCATCAAGTAAACGATCTATTCTGTCTCTGTTTTTAATTCTTGTTGTAGCAGATCTACATGGGTCTGCTGTAAGAAGTTAGCTTGCTAACTACCGCTAGCATAGCTCATACCGCGCCCGCAGTTTTCTAAGTTTTTCTTGGACTTGTAGGGCAGCTCTGTGTGTTGCGCTCCGACAAACCCTGCCGATTCTCTGCCCAGATGGAGAGCAGATCCGTCGGCCCATCGTTCTCCGAAGCAGCTAAAATCGTAAATATCTTTATTACCTCTACCTGCTGTCTACAGCGACGGGTTGACCCAAACTTAACTTTGACCCTGCCTCTAGCCCCGAGTGGTCCCAACGTTTTGGTCGGGCCAGAAAAATCTGGAGCTAGTGGCCCTGAGACACCCCGAGGTGGCACCAGTCAGCACCGGCTCGAGACGGTGTGAAAGCAATTAGCCTTCGGTTAGCTCGGCTTTAGCTTGAGAGTGTGAAGCCGGCTAATGTCAACAAGAGTAAGCGTTACGCTGCATTCATCAATCGACTTACACGTAGGACTTACTTTCAACATGGCGGCGACTGGAAACTACCACTAGGCCCTACCTGGAAAAAAAAAGTCTTTTTAATAAATTTACAAAGTTGTCAACGTCTCATTTTAAATGTCAGGATCCTTTTATACCAGGAAGGAAGTGTGAAGCTACTTTGAGCTTTTTTTAATGGTTTAAAATAGCGACGTCTTCAAGCTGCCTTGATGCCCCAATCACTTGAATGGTGAGTCTTTTGGACAAAAACAATAAAAATAACAATGTTCGTAATGCAACAGGCTAGCGTAGTTTTGCTCCTCAGCGAACATAACAACTCGTTGTCATGTTTCAACGTACCCAAAGTTCATTTTACACCGAATTTCTCCTTTAACCATGCCATTTACATTCCCCTCCGCATCTCCGACGTCCTGGTCGAAGACGAGGCCGACAGCTCAAACACGCGCACGTTAAATCCTCTGTTTCAAAATAAATCACGCACATCGGTCTGTCAGCTGCTTCGATATCCAAAATAAATCATTCTTCTCGCCACACAAAAATAGACTGTATTACATTACCGCCGGGAATCAGCTTCATCGCAGCATGCTCTCAAGGCAGGTCTAGTTTGGTTACGGCAACAACCGACTCGAGCGTCAAACACTTTTTTTTTTTTTTTCCCAGTATCGGCCGTCTGGTGAGATACATTCCCAAAGAAACATGAATATGGAAACATTCCAGGATAAAATGTTCAATCCAAAAAAAACGCAAGCAACGCCGCCGCTGCTGCCTCGTCGCCGCCTCCCGAAAAGGACACGCGATCTGACCCCAAACTACCGCAAACTACGCCCTCCTGGGATAAAGACTTTTGAGGCTGAAATACTGAACTACTGGTCCCGTGTTCCGTGGTGCAGAGAGTTTTGGTCCTCCTTCGGGGTTAAATCAGCAGCTCCGTTCTCCGCCAGAGCCTCAGAGCTTCTCTCACACACATAAACGCACGCACGCACACACACACACACGCGCAGGGTGCGATTTAAACTCTCTGTTAAACTCTCCTCGTCTCTCTGCTCCGTGAGTTGCTCGGTTCAACAGAGAGTGTCTGTGTTGAAGGAGAGCTGAACCTGGCCGACACACACACACACACACACACACACACACACACACACACACACACACACAAACAGAAAGAAGAGAACACGTCAAGTTAATCGCTGTGAACGCTGCAAGCATTAAAGGTGAACCGTGTCACATTTGAACCTATATTCTACTGTTAGAGTCTTTGAGTTAATGTCAGTTGACAAAAATGAAACAAATCGATGTGGCGCTAGCGGCTAATAAGCTAAGTGAATGGGGCAGATTTTTAACGTCAAAGTAAACAGTGTTGTTGTGTCACTAAAGAGGCTGAACATCTCTTTCTAAGCCCCGTGCAACACAAACAGGAGCCTTACCAACATAACACTAAGTCGTTGCTAGTTGCTTGGTAAGATGATGAGACAAGTCTCCATGACGACCGAATGACAACAAATAAACAAAGATGGCGTCTATAGACTTGATTGATTAAAAACTGACGAGATGTTCGTTTACATTAATCTCGGGTTTCGTCAGAAAAAAGTCCCGCTGGATGAACGGAAGACGTTAGCGAAAGTGACAACTAGCGATCGCTAGCTAACACTAACAAATGTTACTCATTAGCAGTTAGCGATACATTAGCTTATGAAAGAGATGTGCAGCTTCTTCAGTGACACAACAACGCTGTTTACTTTGATGTTAGAAATCTGCCCCATTCACTTAGCTTATTAGCTGCTAGCACCACATCTCCGCTAACGTAGCAACCGTTTGTTTCATTTTTAATCAACTGACATTAACTCAGAGACTCTAACGGTAGAATATAGGTTCAAATGTGACAGGGTTCACCTTTAAGTATCAATGCTAAAGGGCTACACTACTGTTTCCACTGTAGCTTATGTTTTTTTTTTTTTTTTTTTATAAAATTCAAATGATCCGCTCACCCTTTCCTCTTCAAAGCTGATCAGTCCTTCATCATCATCACTCTCCAGCTCTTCTGGCGCCTCGCTGGTCAGAGCGTTGAGCTCCGTGTTGGCCGGCCGGGACTTCAGCAGGTTGAGGATGTGCTGCAGCGGTGACTGCGTGCCACCCGCGGGCAGCACCTCCTGTTGCTCCAAGTTGTCGCTCTGTTTCTTGGCAAAGTTGACAAACACCTGGGCAGAGACAGAAAAGTCATTTATTTCTTTTGAAAGTCAGGCCTGCTGTGCAGCTGACACAGCCTCGAAACATCCGCTCACATTGTCCAAGGTGGTCTGGCTGACGGAGTAGTCTTCTATACCCAGCACCTCCACCACCTGCTCCATCTTGCTGAAGACCTGAGCCAGAGAGATCCACGCAGACTTCAGCTGGTACTGAACCTTGGTATGATGACGCTCCTGCAAAAGTAACAACAGGTGGAATAATGTCTGAAACTCAAACAGAGACAGTATAATCTCTTAGTCTTCAAAAATGTCTTGTTTAAAGTGACAGTCCGTGTCTGTCGGTTGAACCCAGGGTCTTTTTCACCATGTCCAACACCCCCTCAAGAGCTAGATCAAGTTGGTTGTAGGAATGTTCATTATTAATTATTTGGCTGTGAAAACAAATGACGGTCAGTCTTTTGTTTTTCTTAAAATACTTAGCAATAAATGTGATTGGGGCCAGCAGCCAAACGTATCTAAATCGGCATTTTTTAACCACTAATAAAGCTCAAAATAACACTTTAGCAGTAGCTAAAGTAGTAGCTGAAGTACTGATAACTTAGTAAGTGAACTGAGAGTTGAAAATGACAAATCTACACATCTGGAATACTCTTCATCACCAGTTGTTATGAAAACAAAACGTTGAGTAAGTCTTGTAAAACAGTCTTTTTAATAATTACTAAGTTATCAGTACTTTAGTTTATGTGTAGGGACGCTGTCCATGCTACTGCTGAAGTGAAGTGATATTTTTTAGCTTTATTAGTAGTTAAAAAATGACAATTTAGATACTTATGGCTGGCTGCCCCATTTACTTTATTGTTAACATTTTGACTATGCTCAAAATAACACTTCACTTCAACAGTAGCATAAATAGTGTCCCTACACATAAAACAAAGCACCAAAAATGTATTAGGTGTACTGAGAGTTAATTAAAAAGACAGTTTTGTGAGACTTATCCAACGTCTTCTGGTCGCCTCCATGTTGTGTTAAAGTCCGTACAAGTCGATTATTGAAAGCAACACAAATTAAAGGAGTCCAGTGAAGATTAGTTCCAGAAATGAATGTATGCTTCGGTGTTTGTAGCAGATTGGGCAAATATCAGTTAATAATAGTTTGTAAAAACTAAAAATCGACTTGTACGGACTTTTACACAACTTGTAAAACATTTGTCTTTTTAAGAAACTCTCGGTTTACTTACTAAGTTATCAGTACTTCAGTTTATGTGTAGGGACCCTATTCATGCTACTGCTGAAGTGAAGAGATATTTTGAGTTTTATTAGTGGTTAAAAATGGCGATTTGGATACGTTTGGCTGGCTGCCCCATTTACTTTCATTGTAAACAATTTGGTAACGTAGTGACTTCATAAAAAATCTTGTATAGAATCTGTCTGTACATTTACTAAGTTAACAATACTTTAACTTGCCTGTAGAAACCCTCTCATCACTACCACTACTAAGAATTATTGTAATGAGATGAATCATCTCAATCATATAATCATCAAAACAGCAGGTTTTTTGTACATAACCTTAACCTACCTTCAGCACGGCCTCGGGAAAGTTCCTGTTGAAGAATCGAACCACCTCCTTCACGTTGGAACTGCTCTTGGTTCTAACTGTGATCATGTAGCCATCCCCAAACCTGGAGGAGCAAGATCATGAAAGCATGAGGCATTGTGGGTCAAAGTGAAGCTAAGTGAATGGGGCAGATTTCTAACATCAAAGTAAACAGTGTTGTGTCACTAAAGAGGCTGAACATCTTTTTCTAAGCCCCGTGCGACACAGACAGGAGCCTTACTAACATAACACTGTGTCTGTTTAACTCAGTAATGGTAAAGACTTCACAATAAAAGCCTCCTGCTAGCTCACAAGTGCAAAACTTTTAATATGGAGGAGCAGCAGGAAGTTGTTTGTTAGCTGTTTCAGAGCTGAAATAGAGCAGAGTCGAATCTACCGCTGCTGCTTCAAATTAAAAGCGTCACGCCGGCAAATTAGCAGGAGGCTTTTATTGTGAAGTAGTGGTAAAGACTTCACAAAACTTCACAATTAAAGCCTCCCGATAATTTGCCAGTGTGAAGGTTTTAATTTGAAGCAGAAGTGGTAGATTCAACTCCTTTTCACTATTTCAGCTCTCAGAAGTCGTCGCCAGTTGCTACGTGACGACGGCGATGAGTCTCCATGACGACCGAATGACAACAAACAAACAAAGATGGCGTCCACAGACTTGATTGGTTAAAAATTGACGAGATGGTCGTTTTACGTTAATCTCGGGTTTCGTCAGGAAAGAGTCCTGTTGTCGGACAAACAGAAAATGTTAGCGAAGTGACGACTAGCGATCTCTAGCCAACGCTAACAAACGTTATTGATTAGCAGTTGCCAATACATTAGCTTACGAAAGACACGTTCAGGCTCTTTAGTGACACAACAACACTGTTTACTTTGACGTTAGAAATCTGCCCCATTCACTTCACAGCAGTTAGTGATGAGAGGTCCCCTTTAATATCTTTACTATAGTAGTAATACTAATAACAGCAGTGTGTAGTGAGACTCCAGGACAACAGCAGAAATGGTTTGTCTGTTGCCATCTGCTTCTGACCTGAGGCGATATGAGTCAAAACTTCTACTAGTAACCCCCCCACCCTCCTCACCCCACCCCCGCCCCCCACACCCTCATCCCGTGACTTGTTTCATTTCAGTTGACTGTGGTTTAGCTACAGGAAGCTGCGGCTAAGCTTCCTCCCTCCCTGTTGTTTTGGCTGGGCCCCTGCATGGTGGCTCGTTGCCACCGGTGAATCAGTGAGTGAGGGGCAAACTGTACACGCCCCTCTCTCTGTCTCTGTCATATTTACTGTTTTTTTTTTTTTTTTTTTTTTTTTTCTGAAGGCGTAATGCTTTACCACCACAGAGGCTGATGTAACATTGTGCAGCTTCATATCACATGTTAAAACAAACATATCTACTTAAAATCTCAAGGACTTTTTTGTTCTACCCGTGGATCCACAACTAGAAATAAACAGGAAGACGTTAGATGTTAAATACAGTAAATACGGTCAAAATGGATCTTTGGCTTTCTGACCTGTTCTTCAGGTGCTGGATGCTGCCCAGGCATTTAAACCTGCCGTTCACCATGATGCCCAGTCTGGTGCACAGAGCCTCGCACTCCTCCATGCTGCAGAGGAAAGCATCAAATAATACATGTATATATGTAATACAAGTGTCGAACAAGCATGTGGGGATTGAGTGGCCTCACCTGTGTGATGTTAGCACCACTGAGCGTCCCGTCTTGATTATGTCCAAGATTAAATTCCACAGGAACCTGCGAGCTTTTGGGTCCATCCCCGTGGTGGGCTCGTCCTGAAAAACAACACAGTTCTGTATTTTCCTTTCAAGTGAAGGGTCAAACACCCCCCTCAAGAGATATTTTACGTTGGTCGAAGTGATATCGAGTTTAACCGTCTATTGCTTTCACAACCAAATAGTTAACAATGAAAGTAAATGGGGCCGCCAGCCAAATGTATCTTAATCGCCATTTTTAACCACTAATACAGCTCAAAATATCACTTCACTTCAGCAGTAGCATGAATAGTGTACTGAGAGTTGAAAAATGATGAATCTGCTGATGTGGAACACCCTCCATCACCAGTTGTTATGAAAACAAGACGTTGGGTAAGATTTCAAAAATAAAAGTGCAAAAAACAAAGACTTTTAATACATTAAAGATGCTAATAATTGTGTTATCTGGTTAAATTTCAGCGTCTCTTAATGTTACAGACAGAACTAATAACATTAGATAGCTAGCTCATACACTAGCATTATAGTTTTCTATTAGCTATAGCTGCTAGCCAGAACTCGGATGATGTTAGCTTGGCTAGGTTAGCCTACGTGATGCTAACTCAGAGGGTTTATTAAAAAGATGGTTGTATAAGGAAAAAGAAAAACGATGAATCTGCTAGTCTGGAACACCCTTCATCACCAGTTTTAAGATTTTAAAATAAAAGTGCATAAAAACTGACTTTTAATACTTTGAAGATGCTAATAATTGTGTTATCTAATTTCTTAATGTTACAGACACAACGTTAGCCACCTAGAGCTAATGTAGCTAATAGAGCTAATGTAATGTAACGTTAGCTACCTAGCTCATATATGATGTTAGCTTGGCTAGGCAACATGATGCTAACTCAGAAGTTTTAGTGTATCGAGGGATTTAATAAAAAGACTGTTTTACAAAGAAAAGGAAAATGATGAATCTGCTGATCTGGAACACCCTTCATTACCAGTTAAGTCTTGTAAAACATTCTTTTTAATAAACTTTCAGTTTACTTACTAAGTTATCAGTACTTCAGTTTATGTGTAGGAACCTTATTCACGCTACTGCTGAAGTGAAGTGCTAGTTTTAGCTTTATTAGTGATTAAAAATGGCAATTTAGATGCGTTTGGCTGGCTGCCCCATTTACTTTCATTCAAATTCTTGTTTGAGCAGTTCATCGAATCCAACTGAACCACCGACGCGACACCTGAGTTTGCTGATTCTCATAAAACGGTCAGAATTGATGGACTGGGGTTAAGACATTCAATTAAACCATTCAAACTTCGTACCAGGAAGATGAGTGACGGGTATCCAATCAGAGCGATGGCAGTGGAAAGCTTACGCTTGTTTCCTCCGCTGTACGTGCCGGCCGGCTTGTCCGCGTACTTCGACAACTCCAGCTTCTCTAAGGCCCATTGCACCACCTGGGGATCATCATCATCATCATCATCATCATATATAACCCCAGGATGGTACAATGACCTAAAACCTGTCATGTGATGCTAACTATGAGAGCTGTTCGAATATAAACACACCTGTCAGTTTGTGTACTTGCGTGTATGTGTGTGTGTGAGACCAACCCTCTCCTGGTCCTTCCAGGGAATCCCACGCAGACGAGTGTAGAGCTCCAGATGTTCCCTGGCGGTGAGGTCGTCAAAGAGCGCGTCGAACTGCGGGCAGTAGCCGATACTCTGCTGCACGTGGAGCAGGTCCTTCAGGATGCTGCGTATGCAACACAAACACAAAGGACGAGTCACACTTTGAGCAGCTGAGAGTCCAGCAGGAAGAGGAATATTCTTCTAACGCCGACCTGTTTCCATTAATGAAGGCCTCCCCTCCAGTGGTGCACTCGTCTCCCGTCAGCATCTTAAAGGTGGTGGTCTTTCCAGCTCCGTTAACTCCCAGCAGCCCGAAGCACTCGCCGGGCCGGACGCCCAGACACAGCCGGTCCACCGCCAGGATACGACCCATCTTCCTGGATTTATACACCTGACGAGGCAACGAGTTCACATGTTCACACTGATTTAAACTTAGCGTTTTAACCGATTGAATTTCTGATCTGTTCGAACCTTCGTCAGGTTCTCGATCTTCAGCATGTCGTTGTCAGCGTCTCCACGCAGGACCCTTCTTCTCTCACAGGCCACGTCCACGTCGTCGTCGTCTATCGGCTGGCAGCTGACCGGCACTCTCCTGCGCACACACACACACACGCACACACACACAGGTGGTCAGGCAGGACGCCAGCGTTCAGTAACAGATTAAAGGTAAACACAGGAGGAGACAACAAGGATCAGTGTTGACATGAGGAAACTGTGGATGAATCCTGATCAACTATTCCACCTGCTGCTTTGGCTGCCAACACTTCCTGTTTAGTCAGGTGAATTAAACTGATACTGAACCTGAAGGGAATGACGCTACACAGGAGGACTAAGACCAGGACTAAACAGAAACAAATGAGGAAGGTTAAGTGCAGACGATTTAAAAAAACAACAAAAAATTGACGCGTGTCCGTGATGGACGCGTGCTGACAGACACAAACACTCGTCACTTACGGAGGTTTCCTGAGGAAGTTGTACTGGCAGAGGATGGTGATGAGGAAGCCGACGAAGCCTTCGATTGTCATGGCGACAAGTCCTCGAGTCACAATGTCCCACTCGAACGGTGACTTCATCTTGTCAAACTGGCCTGAAAAGCAGAGAGTTAACAGGTCAGCCGATAGATATATATATTGCGGTTAGGGATGCATCCGATATGATGATATTGTCCAAATTTCTTACTTAATTTCCAATATATGCAGGTGTTTTTTACCCAAAACTAATTTTAGGTCACGTCACATAGCCATGTTTCCACCAAGTAAGTTCCGGGTAACATCTCACTCACTCGGCCCTTATACCATCTGGCGCTTCTGTTGACTGTACCATCTTGAGTTACAACCAATCACTATCGAGCCCAGCCCAAGAACTTTTCGGGGCCAAACAGAGCACCTACCCCAAGAAGGGACTTTTTTCGGCCCCGAAAAAGTTCCTGAGTATTGCCCCTTGGCAACTGTTCCTCTGGTGGAGACCAGAGTTCCCGTATTAGTACCTGGAGGTTCCTGCGGTGGAAACGCACCTGATTGTGATCATTTTGTGTAGCGATGAGCGCGCAAGCTTGCTAGCCATGGCTAGCCACACACTGTTGTTGTTTTTTTGCCTCCCGGTGCGGTTTGATGATGTCATCAATCGCACCGGTAAATGTTTTAGGAGACCACAAACAATTGATTCCAGCACATTTGGCAAAACCCAGGCATTACGCTATTGGGTTTTCATTATCAGAGAAAAAAAACATAACGATCCTTACAGATATTACATAATTATGCTAGGTAGGCCGACAATATCGGTAAGCCGATATTATACCGATAATATATAATATACAGATATTACACAGTTATGCTAATATCAGGCCGATAATATCGGTAGGCCGATATTATACCGATAATATATAGTATATAGATATTATACAGTTATGCTAATATCAGGCCGATAATATTGGTAGGCCGATATTATACTAATATCAGGAGGCCGATAATATCGGTAGGCCGATATTATACCGATAATACCGTGTCTTTAGCGTTAGCAGGTCATATTTGACCCGTAACACCACAAACGTCACTTTTTCTCCCCCAAGACCTTCAGAATTTACTATAATGTATTTGTTGATGAATGTACCTATTTTGGCGTAGTATTCGTTGATGTACTCGTTGTAAGCCATCTCCATCAGGCCGTGGCCCAGGTTGTAGTTGGGAAAGATTAGAAAGCAGGACTTCAGGTAGCTGTTCACTTTCTTCAGATCCTAGAGGAGAGAAGAGAGCGATGCGAGTAAAATCCCGACAACATCCAGATCGCGTTACGGTGCTGCCGCGGCGTCTTTGTCAAGGGACAAAAAAAACCGACCTTGTCGTGTTCAAACAGCTGGAGGAGGAAGGTGGCCACAGTTGCCGTGATGCCTATGAAGAGGTTGATGACAATGAGAAAGACGTAGGCTGTGCTGGGAACCTCGAACCAGAAGGATGCCGGATACATGATGGGAGTGATGGACCACCTGGAAAGACAGAGCACTAGTCCTGAACCAGAACTGAGGACGTAAGTAACGTACATAAGACGACGCAACTAGTCTCCATGATGACCATCTGTAAGTTCCTGCTAGCTTAGGCTGCCAGGAACCTATTGTTTTTCCAGGATCTTACTTCCCATGCGTAAAAAAGAACCAAATTTGGCACAAAGGTCCAGTCCCATGCCAGATGGCCTCAGCTGCAAAAACAGCTCAACATTCCTGAACAATTAAACCTATTGCAAATTATAAAGTCCATCATGGTAGATGACGTCGAATTTTATCTCAAACACTGAATTTTTTTTTACAGCGTTTTGAATTTCGCTCACATGTGAACAATTGGAGTCAATGCAAAAATGGCATTTTTAAATATCAGCTTTTCAATTATGGAGCCAATAACTGTTTTTAAAAGCAAATGATGACCAACGTCTCCATGCTGTCTAGATGAAATTTGTGTATTTTCGGAATTTTGTGACATTTCCACTTAGTCCCAATTAGCTCAGCGAGGTTCTCGCAGAAGAGAAGAAGAAGAAGAGCGGTGGGAAAAACTCCAAAGAAGCATCAGGCAGCGGGAAGATACGAATCACTTCCTGTCACGGCTTCATGAGCACGAAATCAGAGTGCAATCATGTTCTTGCTGCTCACGTGGTCGGAGATTTGGATTTGGAACGTGTGTGTCAGTTCCACGTCTCACCCATAGAGGAGGAAGAGGGAGAGGACTGCAGGGAAGTTGGTCGGGGACGTGTACGCCGGCAGGTCGAACACAAACAGGATGATGACGCAGCAAGTGGCCGGTACCAGGTAGTTCAGCTGCGGAGACGCGACGGAACAGATTAACAACTCCGATAACTTCACTCCCACAGTCTTACGTGACTTTTTTTTCGTGATTCTCACCATGTCCCAAATGTAGTTGGCCAGCCAGTAGATGACCGGGTCGCAGCCACTGACGAACTGCAGGTGTTTGGCTTTTGTGGATTTCTCCGCGACGAGGAAAACCACGAAACTGGCCGGCACGAATGACATGGCCACGATGATGAAGATGGCGATTACCACATCCGTCCCCTGGAGTCTGGGGTTGGAAAAAGAAACGCGGGTGTAAACGGTCTATAAATAAAGATCAGGTACGTGACGACAGACGGTATCGGTATCAGACACTCACAGGTAGTCCAGAGACAGGCTGGCACTGGTTCGATTCATCGGATGGTTTGTCAGTGTGATGCCTGCAGAGGACATTCATGCGTCACGTGACAATTTGTACAGAAGGAAATAAACAAACCGGGAGCTGTAACGCACGTCATTACACATGTAGTTACCGTAGGCAGCGGGATTTCCCTTGGATGCAGGCAGGTTGGCGCGCAAGATGGCGTTGTTGAGGACGTTCAGATACGTCGGCATGCTGTGGTAACCCTTGTTGTTGTACAGCACCTGAACAAAAGATGTCGCTCCGTCAGCCGTCATTTACAGTGAAAATAATTCATGAACCAATAAAGACGCGTTTTTTTTTTTTTTTTTGTTTTGTTTTTTCTTTAAAACTTTGACTTGACCCTGCAACTTTATCGCAACAAAACGCTATAGTAATAAAGACTTCGGAATTACACTTTAACAATTAAAAAACGAATGATGATGATGATGATGAAACGTGATGCGTCTGGTCTCCCTGTGTTTCTATCATCCTCCGTGTTTTTCAGTAGACGTCCATTGGGGACCCTAAATCGAGGGCGTTGATTTCGCCTGTACTTATTATGACTAATGAAATAAACACACAGAAACTGTGTTATGAGAACCAGTGGTGGCTGAAGGCAATGTGCGGACCATTTAGCGATACAAGAGGGAAAGGGAGATTGATAGAGAGATCAGCCGGTTTCACAACGTCGGGCCAAAGCAGAGCTAACCAAGACGTGCTGGAGCTAATTGCTTTTACACCGTCTTGAGCTGGTGCTAACTGGCGCCACCTCTGGGCTGTCGCAGGACCACTAGCTCAAAGCGTTGGGACCACTCGGGGCTAGAGGTGGGGTCAAAGTTAGGTTGGGGTCAACCCGTCCTTGTAACGATGGCAGTGCAGAGACGTATTTACGATTTTGGCTGCTACGGAGAACGATGGGCCGACAGTTCTGGTCTGCCCTACAAGTCTGAGACAACCTTAAGAAACTGCGGGCGCGGTATAAGCTATGCTAGCGGCAGTTAGCAAGCTAACTTCTTATAGCAGAGCCATGTAGATCTGCTACAACAAGAATTAAAAACAGTGACAGAGGCTGCATCTAAATCCTTAGTACGCACTGTGTACTACTACTACTCAACCGTTGCAGTAGTAGCTACTACATATCAAGCTAGCCAGCAGTTGGCACAATTCGGACGTACTACAATACATCGACGTCGTGATATTGCGGCTTGAAGCGGAGGGTTAGCTACCACGGCTAGTTAGCATCGCAGTCATAGCGGTGACTTTTTGCTCACACCGGTGACGTCAATCACTACGGGCATGTTTTATCTACTGAAATACACGTGGCTTTTATTTACTGAACAGTCTGCCTTTGCGTTTTAATGCAACTGCTTTATAAAGTTTGTAATGAAACGGTCGGAAAAGCAGTTATACAGCACAGGACGTCTGACCCTTTTGCTGTTCCCCTGTTATCACTAAACAAACTTTGAATAAAGTTGTAAAAATATCAAAAAAATCTCTCCCTGGTCTCCGTCTCTTTTTACATTCACTTAAAAGCAAACAGATGTGGTCGTCGATCACTGTTTACTAAGTAATCGATTCGTCCGAGTAAGTATCGGATGTCACTTTGAGCGGGCAAAGTTTCTTCTACGATTTTCAACCTCCCGGTGACTTCTGGGATAGCGTAGTTAGCTTGCATACTGCAAAATCCTAGCGGAAGTAGCAAGTCATCCAGGAACCTTTTGCCTACTATGGAAATACTAAGGTATTTGGACGTTTTAAGTCATCGCTTCTCACCTGAGCTGATCTACGAACAGCTATTTTGCGAACCATCGGAGGGATCTTTCTCCCAAAGGATGCTGGGATTGACTTCTGGATGTTCCCCACTGTTATACCACCATATCTATACGGGACAAAAAAGAGTGAATAAAAGCAGTTTCTCACCTCGTAACCACATTTCATATCAGTCAAGTCAAACCTTTTTCTCAGAACATGTGACGTACCTGTGAAGGCGAAGTCTGTCTGATGTAAAGAGCAGGTACTCAGAGACGTTCCGGCCCGTGATGTCCACCAGGATGTCCCCTGTCACCACCTTCATTAGTGGGGGCCGCCCCCCGACCCCGCTGGGGCAGGAGAAACCAGTCCCCTGCATGGAGCAGATACAACGCACCGGCTCATGGATGGAAAGGGGGAGAGTGGGAGGAGACGTCACAGGCGCTGAGCAAAGAGAGAGACGTCCTTTAGTAAAAGAGATACTTCAACTCGCCACAGGTTGAATCACAAACATGAATGACAGCTAGCAGCCACGGTGGCTGCTAGCGGCTAAGCTAGCTGCTGACCGCTGTAGTAGAAGAAGAAAAAGAAAATAGCAAGCGTGAACCAATTTCAAAAAATGGCGGCGGACGGTGGAGACAGCAGAGGACAAGGTCGTTACAGTGGAGGAGGCTAACGTTAAAAACTAATTGTTTATTATTAAATTAGTTGCCAACAATTTTAATATAGGATTACTTGGTTCCACGTTATTATACGAACAAGTACAGAGGCAACGTTTCTTGATGTGAGGGAAGAGAGCCAAACAATACCATGTTGGCTACTAGCGGCTAAGCTAGCTGCTGACCGCTGTAAAATAAGAATAGCGGTAGAAGAAGAGAACCAATGACAAGCGTGTAGGTCATGTGACCAATCTCTAGAAGAAGAATTGTTTGAAAAATGGCAGCAGGTTGTGGAGACGGCAGAGGATAAAGTCGTTACAGTGCAGGAGGCTAACGTTAGCGCTAGCGTACAAAAGTCTGGGACCACTTTCTCCCCCCTTTTTTTTTATTAGTTTTTATCCAATTAATAATCGCTTAATTGGATCGACTCACCGTGCACTGTGGTTGGAGGAGCAACTGTGAAGTTCCATAGCCCGTCCTCGAAGCGAGGGTCTGGGTCATCTGACGGTGCCGGCGAAGGAGGTGGGGGTACAAAATTGGAAAGAGGGACCCCTTGTGTGAAGGAGTCCAGACACATGGAGTCAAAGTAGCGGGCGGCTAGCGTCTTGGAGTTGTTGGCGCTAGGGTTGAGGGTCTGAGCCAGCTGGTCCAGAGTGCTGTTGAAGGGGGTTTTGAGCACGCAGGTAGCGCCTACGCCCGACGGCAAACGGAGGGTGTTGATGATCTTCTGCGGGTTAGCGTCGGGCGACAGCTTGCTCCTGACGGGAGGCGAGAAAAGATTCTGCTTTTACATTGTATTCACACTCAATGCGGATCCGCTTAAAGACACGGTCCTACTGATTAATGTTACCTGTACTGGGGTCTGTCTTCATTGGCATAGGGAATGAAGTTGCCTCTAGGTTGGGTGTAGTTGTGATACTGAGATGGGGACAGGATGAGGGGTG
The DNA here is from genome assembly GCA_016801845.1 of Polydactylus sextarius. Classification (NCBI taxonomy): domain Eukaryota; kingdom Metazoa; phylum Chordata; class Actinopteri; family Polynemidae; genus Polydactylus; species Polydactylus sextarius. The sequence continues at coordinate 5,885,700 of CM028931.1, forward strand.
GGAGGTCTCCTGTGAAGTAAGACAATTAACCAAAAATGTAATCGTTTTTACATATGTGAGTATTATTTGTCGTCACTCCATTCATTCAGGCCAAAAACCCTGATAAACAACAGCCGGACTCCAGTAGTGGATCCAGATGTGCTGGTCCTCTACAGATGTTGTTTTGTACAACTCACACACTTCACTGTGATTCTCCCACTGAATTCGCTGCTGTTTAGTCTAAACACCATATGTTTACTTCATGTTAAAGGGGCACTGTGCAAGTAATCTATAATCTAAGAGTAAGGCCGAGTTCAAGACGCACAACATGTTGCAAAACGTTTAATTCAACAGAAACACAGGCGCTGACGCCCCGTTGCGTGACTATGACTACGACTGCTTTTTAAATGGGCGGGGTTTACAGACACGTCGGCACTGATTGGCTAACTTCTTGAACGCAGCTACCGAACGGGAGACGGCGTTGCGCAACGTTGCGTCGCTGAACTCGTCCCTCGCGAATATAACATCAGCAGGTCGTAGACCCTGATTTTGGGAACACCCTGGATGGTTGATGAAGCTGATACATTAATTCAAAAATCTAGCATAGTGCACCTTTAAGTTGCCAGGGTGGAAAGTCACAAACATGTGTTTTCTCACGTGGATACTTTGGTATCGCAAGGTACCGAAGTATCTTCTGATGATAAAATGTCTTTATCTTAACTGTGTCAAATCTCACCAATCTCTGGCACAGATAAAGCCACCGTCATGGCCACGCAGACGAAGAAGGCAGGCAGGAGGATCTGAGAGAAGAGGCCCTTGGTGTTTCTCTTGGCGCAGTGAAACCTCTTCACGATGAGGCCGTGAAACTGGCTCAGCTTTAACCACCAACCCTCCAACCGGAAGGTGCCCTGCCCTTCCTGGGCCTCTGGCTCCGAGGGCGAGGGGTTCTCTGCATCGCCTGGAGACGAAAGGGAGCGTGAACGTGTCGCTTAGGGACAATCGGGCGCGGCAAGAATAAAAACACGCTCACCTCTCAGACTGGCGGAGTCCGACTCTTGTCCGTTGTCGAACAGCGGGCAGTAGTCGCCGTAGAAGTCCGCATAAAGTCCTCCTTCATCGCCTCTTACTGAGCCGATGGACGAGGAGGATTTCAGGGAGGACTGGCTCTGGCTCAGTCTGGAACATGTCACCAAATTACTCAGCTCGACCTCGGGCTTTTCACTCTCCATCGAAGGTCCCGTCTCACCCTGAGTCCCCCCCAGGCCTCCTGAGCCCACTGAGGTTTTCCCCACTGAGCTGCCCGCTGGGGAACCCTTCAAGTCTGCCCACAGACAAAAACAGAGGAGGGAGATTATCAGCCTGGCCTGAAGCCAAACACTGATCTCTAAAAATGTCTAAACTTAGATAGCGCAGAGTTTGGGGAAATCTATTTTTGTGGAGAAAGTCATTGTAAATGTATGAAAGCCAAAAACAAACTCACCGGCATCGCTGTTTTCCAGAGACTGGTCCTCCTCAGACACTTTGAGAAAGACCTCCTCCAGGGTGGTGTCCATCACCCCGAAACTGGTCAGCGCCAGACTGTCTAAGCTCTGCTCCAAAGCCTGGAGGCAAACGCAGTACAATGACCATGCGGAAGCGGCTGGCTAGCGCTGGCCGCTAACAAAAACAAGGGAAGGTTTTTTTTTGTGTTGTTCACCTGAAACAGCCTCTCGAAACAGCCCTTCTTCACGGCCTCGGAGGGCAGCACGTAGGACAGCTCCGTGTTGGAGTCGGACACCAGCAGGCAGGACGCCACAAACTGTCGAATAAACTGGGTGACCCGAGCCTCTGAGCAAGGCGACAGAGAGGAGGACGGAGACAGAGACGAGGGAGGCTGCAGTTGGCTGCCCTGGCCTGAGCCATTAAAACGAGTGAAACGAGGAAAGAAAAACACACAAAATAGAGTAAAAGAGTAGTAAGGTGTCATCTTTTCTCAGTAAAAAAGCGTCGCCTGAAATGCTAAATAACCACATATACTCACCATACAAGCTGTAGCTTAAGTTACCATGACAATGTAACCAGGTTAAAGGAGAAATTCGGTGTAAAATGAACTTTGAGTTTGTTAAAACATGATAACGAGTTGTTATGTTTGCTGAGGAGCAAAACTACACTAGCCTGTTGCATTACAAACATTGTTATTTTTATTGTTTTTGTCCAAAAGATTCACCATGCAAGTGAATGGGGCATCAAGGCAGCTTGAAGATGTCGCTATTTTAAACCATTAAAAAAAGCTCAGAGTAGCTCCACACTTCCTTGCTGGTATAACAAGGGTCCTGTTATTAAAAACTAGGCGTTGACAACTTCGTAAGTGAACACATCGTTTATTAAAAAGACTTTTTTTACAGGTAGGACCTAGCGGTAGTGCTAGTGCCCCAGGTCTACTAGCTCCATAGCCCTTGTTCAGATAGTCAGGCCACTGTTCCACTGTTTAGAAACTTAAGAAACTGCGAGCGCAGTATAAGCTATGCTAGCAATCTAAACAAACAGCAGTTAGCAAGCTAACAGACCCATATAGATCTGGTACAACTAGAATTAAAAGCAGTGACAGAATTGATCGTTTACTTGCCACTAGTCGTCCATCCTGGACCTAGACCTGGGACACTTGCATCTAGGTGGTCCCCAAATGACCCGGGCCTGGCTCCACAGTCTGAAGCCGGCTAATAACCAGATATTGTCACCAACAGATGAAATTTGTACCATCTCTCCCCCTATTCTGCCCATTGGTTCATGTTTGTCAATAAACTTGTAGGACTTACTTTCAACATGGCGGTGACCGGTAACTACCGCTAGGTCCTACCTGTAAAAAAAAGTCTTTTTATTAAACGATGTGTTGATTTACAAAGTTGTCAACGCCTCGTTTTAAATAACAGGATCCTTGTTGTACCAGCAAGGAAGTGTGGAGCTACTTTGAGCTTTTTTTAATGGTTTAAACTAGCGACGTCTTCAAGCTGCGTAGCTGCCCCAATCACTTGCATGGTGAGACTTTTGGACAAAAATGATAACAATAACAATGTTGGTAATGCAACAGGCTAGTGTAGTTTTACTCCTCAGCAAACATAACAACTCGTTATCATGTTTTAACGTACACAAAGTTCATTTTACACCAAATTTCTCCTTTAAAAGAGAGAAAACTCAATCCCTCGGATCTAGAGCATCAAAGCCCAACATAGAGAACAACATTCATCTTCCATCATGTCTGGCTGAAACATTTATTCAAGCCTGTAATTAAAATGCCTTCAATCTGACGAGCTCACCTCGACCTTCACTCTGCTTTTTGACCAGCGTTAGCTTGTATCCGTCTCCGTAGGTGCTCTTCAGGAAGAGTGGCGAGCCGCAGCACTTCAGTTTCCCGTGTGAGATGATGGCGATGCGATCTCCCAGCAGGTCCGCTTCATCCATGTGGTGGGTGGACAGCAGGATGGTGCGACCTGAGCGCCGAGGTGAAACGCACACACGTGCAACACTGGATCAGAACCGACTAGACACTAATTAAAAGAGGAAAAAAAAACTCTATCCGTGTCACGTCTCTAAGTCTTAAACTTAAACTCCTAAGTTTTTCTATGAGTGTGCAAAAAAGTTTGACTCCAGGAAGTCTAATCCAACACTAAGTAACACTAAGCCAAGGAATTCTTTGATGTTAGGAAGATCCTGTATAACTCAGGGACATGTTTTAATGCAGCAGATGCCTACAGACTACAGACTGTTCAGAACTACTTTCAACTAGCAATGTGATCCTTTAACAGCAGCTGCCGGGAGAGTAATGTGAGGATGCCCTCTGGTGCTGAGTCTCCAATCACCTTGTTTGTATTTGAGGATGAGGTCCCAGATGGCCCTGCGAGCGTAGGGATCCACCCCCGCCGTGGGTTCATCCAGGATGACTGCCCTGGAGCCGCCGACAAAGGCGATGGCCACCGACAGTTTCCTCTTCATTCCCCCGGACAAAGTCTGCACCAAGCTGTGACGCTTGTTGGATAACTCCAGGTCAACGATCATCCTGGACGCACGGAGAGAAAAACAAAGTTGTGTGGTGGTGGTGGCAATGAGTTAAAACAGTAGCTGCACAGTACGATAATAAACTTATTTTAAAATGACAGAGAAAACAGATAAACGTAGTTGTAGTAAAAGTGGCACCGACTTGTCCATCTCCTTGCGTATGTCTTCTTCGGCCATGCCTTTGAGCCTGGAGTAGAACCACAGGTGCTCCTCCACGCTCAGCTTGTCGAACAGGACGTTGTGCTGCGGACACATTCCCAGGTTCTGACGGATGCGCTCCATCTCCGTCCGGATGTCGTGACCGTATATGGTGGCCGAGCCGGAGGTGGGCGGGAACAAGCCCGTCAGGATGGACCTACAGCGATTCCATGTAAATAGTCAATAAATTTAGTAAGAGTAGTAGGTAAAACAGTGAAGAAGCAAGATTGCAAATTCCTATATTATATACCTCACTATATTCTCTTGTATGGATTAACTGATGTATTTGGAATGTATTGTATTTGTATTACACCAGACAATATTCTTTGAGAGTTTGCACCTTGAGGATAATCCTGGGTCCTTGACTGGTGACTAGCTATAGCCAAAGAGTGTGTTAAGCACGGTTTGTATGGGTTGTTATTTTTGTTCCCAGATGACAGCAGCATTTATTTTGAATGTTTTTACCTTGAGGATAACCCTGGGTCCTTGACTGGTGACTAGCTATAGCTAAAATGCGTGTTAAACATGGTTTAACGGAGCAGCATTTAATTTGAGGTTTTGCACCTTGAGGATAATCCTGGGTCTTTGATTGGTGACTAGCTATAACCAAAGTCTGTGTTAAGCACGGTTTGTCATTTTTGTTTTCAGATGTCAGAGCAGCTATTTTATTTATTTATTTATTTATTTATTTTGAATGTTTTTACCTTGAGGATAACCCTGGGTCCTTGACTGGTGACTAGCTATAGCCAAAATGTGTGTTTAAACATGGTTTAATGGAGCAGCATTTATTTTTAAGTGTTTGCACCTTGAGGATAGTCCTGGATCCTTGATTGGTGACTAGCTATAGCCAAAGTGTGTTAAGCTGCCCCTGGACCACGACTATGGTCGCATTGCGGGACTGGATTCCTGTCAGCGTCTAGGTTTGTTTGCTTGTTTTGATCTGCCTTCTCCGGATTAAATCAAAAGTTACCGTACAACCAGATTACAAAATCTTGTGTGTGAACTTTAAATATAACACACACACAGATGCAGTTGTCCCTCTTACATTGTTGTGGTCTTGCCAGCGCCGTTGTGTCCCAGGAAGGAAACCACTTGATTTTCGTGGAGGTTGAGGCTCAGTTTGTTCAGGGCCAGTTTGCTGCCGGTCTTGTACACCTTGGTGAGTTTATCTATGCAGACCACCAACGGCAGGTGACTCGGCTCTTCCTCTATTCCCCGCATCTCTTCTGGGGTTACAATGAGAAAGGGAAGTAAGTGATTTACCAAAGTTCTTACCTTTTTTTTTTTTTTTTTGTTTTGTCTTTTCTACCCATTTTTCTTTATTTCGTTCACGCTCCACTTCGTGGTCACGTACACAGTTGCCTTTTTAGTTGAAAAAACGTGGGAAATATTCAGATCCTCCTAAATTTTAAACATCCTACAATATCCACGTACCAGATCTCCGCTGGTCCATCGCACAAGCCTGATCCTCCTCCATCACGCTGAGCCTGGCTGCTCCACCTCCACACCACGGCCAATCCCACGTCTCGACACGCCCACTTCCCGACCAATAGGACCTCTGCAGGGGGAAATACCATGGGCGGGGCAGCCCATACATTCCTAAAAGAGAGGGAGAACACCAATGCATTAAAAAGACACGTTTAACATTCGATTGGGGTTTTGGGCGGCAGTGATTTCATACCTGGATGTACAGCCTCTATGTACCAGGTGAGGACGCCATACACACTGGCATCGATGATGAGCATCATCATGGATAAACCCAAGTTAAAGTCGTCACCTTCTACCGGCGATTGGCTGATGGTCCGCCACTGAATGCCAACACCCGCTACCTCATACAGAGCGAAATACTTAGAGCCCAGGCCGAAAGCCGTGGTGGACATCAGAGACTGTGAGAGACACGTGAAGCGAGGACTTATTCACATGTATGGTGACAAGGCAGGGTTGCATATTACACAAGCAAACCTCGAATAAAAAAAACAAGGAAGCCTTACAGCAATGCACTTCTCAAAAGCAGTGATCTTATCGTGGGCCACCTCCTCCCTGATGGCGACATACATGTAGGGAACGTAGCTGAGGAAGTAGATGATTCCTCCACAGGCTGAAGCCAGTTTGGCTTTGGAGTAGATCACTGACACCAAAAAGCTGGAAAACAGATGGAAGTTACACAAACTAAATGTCCACATTATTTCCTATATTTATAAACTTTCCTATCAACCTCACAACAACACGTAATATAAATGTCATGCTGTGTAAATGCTGCTGTTAATGTGCTAAGCCAACTTGAAGGTATATACGTTTCACTGTCATTAAAGGTGAACCACGTCACATTTGAACCTATATTCTGCTTTTAAATGCCTTTAAATGTAGAAATCTGCCCCATTCACTTAGATTATTAGCCGCTAGCACCACATCTACACTAACATAGCAACCATTTGTTTCATTTTTTTTTTATCAAGTGACATTAACTCAAAGACTCTTACAGTAAGATATAGGTTCAAATGTGATGGGGTTCACCTTTAACAGCTCATGTTTCAGCATATATTGATGTTCGTGCTTGGGTGGTGCTCTGACCGAGCTCACTGCTCATTGTAACTCACCAAAACATGATGGTGGCGACGGCGTAGATGGTGAGGAAGAGCCAGATGATGAAGGGGTTGCTGTGGAGCAACACTCGGCCGTACTTCAGGATGGCTGTCAGAGCGGTGACGGAGATGGACAGCTGGACAAAGCCAGTGATAAACCAAGCCACCCAGTGCACCGCGTTGTTCAGTCCCATCATCTTCATCACCTGAGGAAGTGGTTAGGTGTGAGACATTATTAATGACAAACATTAAAAAAGTTTTTTATTTTTTGTGTTTTGTAATTTTGACCTAAAGAGCTATAATGGCAGTGATAGGGGCATGGAGCCGTGTCAAGACAAATGTCTATTTTTTAAACTAATGTAAGACTCAAAATAACATTTGACTTGTGTGGTAGAGAGGAGAAGGTTCCTACAGACAAACCAAAGTGTCCTTAACATTTGTCTTGATGTGGCTCCATGCCCCTATCACTGCCATTATAACTCTTTAGGTTAAATTACAAAACAAGAACTTTCTCTAAACTCATCTGATTGATGTGATATTTCTACCAACACAAAGTATGAACTCATTATCATCTGGAAATAGTCCTAGAATGACTGAAACTCTGGATTTCTTCCTTTAAAACTGATTTTTTTAAAAATAAATCTCTATAGTTTTTAGATGACAATGAGCTCCGTCGCTCACCGTGACAGAGGCGCAACCAGACCGTCTCTCACCTCTTTGAGCCGGTGCTCCTTCTCCGCCACGATGTGCTGAATCATCATGGCCACAGAGTAAACCCAGGAGATCACCATGCACAGAGGCATCATGTGCTCAATCACAAACAGGAAACTGAATAACACGACGATACGAAACAAACAACACATGAACAACACGTTCTGAAAAGAGGACGTGGCGCGTAAAATACGTCAGAGAGTCACTTTGCTTACTCATCTCTGGTGTAGCATGGGTAAGGGAACATCTGGACGTAGTTGCCAGGCTCCACCACATCATGGCCCACGAACGTGTTGATGATAGCCCTTTCTATCATGTCTGGAGGGCAAGGAGAGAGAGGTGTGACAGGTGTGAACAGTAATAAATTCATGTTGGTAATAATACATGTAGCACTGAGGTGGTGTTTAATGGCGGATTGGTTTATATGTAGGGACCCTATTCATGCTATTGCTGAATCGAAGTGATATTTTGAGCTTTATTAGTGGCTAAAAAAAAGGCGATTTGGACACGTTTGGCTGGCTGCCCCATTTACTTTCATTGTAAGCTATTTGGTTGTGAAAATAAAAAAATGGTCAAAGTCCACATTCCTTCAACCAACGTAATCTAACTCTTGAGGGGGTGTTGGACTCGTTGTCATGGTGATAAAGACCCTAACGCAGCACTTATCAAGAGTAACTTAATTATTGTCTTATATATTGTTCTTGTTAAATAAAAACAAATAAACAGAAACATGTGAGTCAACTAGCCCTCAGTTTATCTTTGTCTTTTTAATAAACTCTCAGTTCACTTACTAAGTTATCAGTTACTTCAGTTTATGTTTAAAATGGTGATTTAGATACATTTGGCTGGCTGCCCCAATCACATTCATAGTTAGCCATTTTGGATGTTGTATAACTGTAAATAAAAGAAGAGTGCTTCAGTTTGCCATGTACTGTTGTACTTGAAGTACGTGATGGTGTATTGACGTGAGTGTTGAAGGGGATAAAAGGTGGAACGTGATTGGCTACGTGTAATGTAGCTGCTCCAATCAGATCCAACTGTTCCCTGCTTCCTACAGAGCCACAGCCACGCAGCGTTTTAACGTCAGCGTTACAACAAATATTCTTTTTAATCCCGTGCTGTTTCCAACTGCGCAGGTGTACCCGACTAAAACCTGGCAATGAAAATACCGCAGTGTGCTTGGCAGACCGTCCCGTGTCACATGACCAGCTTCCTGACTTCCTGACTTCTCGACAAACTCCGTCATTGTACGTGCTACTGCTGACTTCAGCATGCTGCAACAACGCTGGAGTTCCTCATAAGTTCCACCTTGGATTATTACCTTGGATCCAAACGAAACCATACAGGAAGTAGAACTTCCCCCCGGTGTTGGGTCCAGGACGCCAGTAGGCTCGTCTGATTTCGTTGGTCTTCTCCGTAAAACTGGAGTTTTGTCTGATTTTGTAGAGAACGTGCGGTGGCAAGGAGCCGTCTTTGTTCGTCTGGAAAATCACACCTGGAAAGACAAATCCACGTGTTAAAAAACATGTGGCTAAAACAGGTTTTTATCACCTAAAGAATATAGGTCCGCCCATTTCCGCTGCCATGTTGAAAGTAAGATAAGGGCTGTTCAGTCACTAGCAAGCTGCCTTGCTGCCCCAATCACTTGCATGGCAAATCTTTTTCGACAAAAATTATAAAAATAACAACGTTTGTAACGCAACTGGCTAGCGCAGTTTGGCTCCTCAGCAAACATAACAACTCGTTATCGCGTTTTACATATCTGAAGAAAGAGTTTCCATCCTTAAGTGTGAAAAAGTGACTCTGATTTTAATACGTAAAACACTTTGTGCTGCTTTTTTACTGTACAAAAAGTTCCCAACTCTGCTGCGACTCACTGGCGAACACAGACACGTTGTCCTGGTAGGCCTGGTTCAGGGTGTAGTTGACGATGCTGTCCTCGTCGGGGAAACCCTTGAAGACATCGACGCTGACCTGAAAACACAGAACAAACACTGACGCTGATATCCGCTCTGGGGGCTATTTTCACCGTTTACCGTCGCAAAACGTTCGCGATATTCTTCTCCAACCTTCGACATGAAGTGCGTCCAGCCGCAGGCGGCGTTGTCGATGGTGTCAAGCTGCTCCAGCAGGGTGGAGGTGTTAGGGAGGCTGTAGTTCCCCTCCATCAGACTTTGCATCAGCTCACTGTCTGTGCCATTCAACAGCTCCGGATGCCGCTGCAGCTCTGAGGACAGCTGGAGGCCGACAGAGACGGTTACGAGGTTTGAACGGAAGCCGTGCGCTGCTCTGAAGCAACCGGTCATGCGTGAACGCGTACCTGCTGTAGCCACACCAGGTGGCTGTGCAGCCGGCCTTCCTCCAGAAACGTCCTGAGCTGGGTGGAGATGTTCAGCCACACGCGGGTGTAATGAGTCACGTTCCCGACAAACGCGAATGTCTCGTTGGCCTGTGCAGAAAAAAAAGGTAAAAGAAAGTTGTTTTATGTCTGTGTTTGGTGTGAACCGATTCCTTTTCTCCACCTATTCCATCCATCTCTCACTGCTGTCTCTGTCTTTGACCAACTCATCAGACCTCAAGTCGATTACCGAACGCGACGAAAAATTAAAGGTGTCCAGTGAAGATTAGTTTCAGGAATGACTTCGCTGTTTGTAGCAGTTTGGGCAAATAATAGTAGTGTTGCGTTCAGCAATCGACTTGTATGGACTTTACCTGGAGGCGACCAAAAGACGATGAGTAAGTCTTGTAAAACGGTCTTTTTAATAAACTCTTGGTTCATTTACTAAGTTATTAGTACTTCAGTTTATGTGTAGAGACCCTATTTGTGCTACTGCCGAGATGTAGTGATATTTTGAGCTTTATTAGTGGTTAAAAAATGGCGATTTAGATACATTTGGCTGGCTGCCCCAATCACATTCATAGTTAGCCAGTTTTGCTGTGAAAACAAAAGACGGTCCAAACTCGATGTTACTTCAACCAACGTAATCTAGCTCTTGGGGGGGGTGTTGGACTCGTTGTCATAGTGATAAAGGCCCTGGGTTTAACTGAAACCACACTGTCACTTTAACAATTCATAAAACATTTCACTATGAAGAAAGAGTTTCCATCCTTCGGTGTGAAAAACACTTAACTTAACTTATTATTGTCGATATATTGTTCTTGTTGAATAAAAAATCGAAATAAAAAGCAAAATGCTAGTCAACTTCACAAGTTTATCTGCTGGTTCAAACTGAAGACACCAAATTTTGTCAATCAAAGTTTAGCAATATAGAAGGGTGGTGACCCCTTTAACTAACCCACAAACCAACACTGCTTTCCCCTATGACTCTATGATACTGATCAGTTGACCCAGATACAAAAAAAAAAAATGTATATAGCCCAAAACTCTGAAAATTAGAACATTTGACTGGTTTAATGTATGTATCTCGGAACAAACCTTGTACTATCTGCTCATGATATGATCCACTGTAGATAGACGGCGTGAACGTGCTTTGAGAATAACGTGAACCACTGTTCTCACACACTTGCCTTCTGAATCACTTTATCCACCTGTGAGCCGATGGGCGAGTAGAGGATCTTGGGATTTGTCGTCATCAGGTGAACCAGTAATCCCAGGTTCCTTTGTTCTTTGCTGGTGAATCCTAAAGAACTCATGTTGCCCTGCTTCAAAGCCTCGGGTTCAATGATCCTGCAACAACGAAACACTTGTTAGAAGCGAGTTTGATCCGCACTTTATTTGTCACAGTCTGCTGACCGATATATCAGGCCGATATTTAGCATTTTTTAATTCATCCGGGTCCTTGGATCAAACAAAAAATGAATGAAAGTCAATGGAGAGATGAAAATTATTTTCCGATCCACTTTGACTTCTACCCTTAATCACACATATCCTGCATCTCAATTCAAATGATAACTATTAGTGTGAGTTAAGACTATGTTTGTGGTGTAATTGTTGATTTATCTGCTTCTGAAAATACGTAACTGGTTCGTCTACAAACCAAATAGTCTTGTAGGTGACGTCACGCCACAATTTCATTCCCCCTCTCTTCTTGACTGAAGACAGAACGAGGAGTAGGTGGATAAAACTCACCAGGTGAGATGTTTTCCTAGGTTAGCTGTAGCTGGGTCCTACCTATAAAAAAAAGTCTTTTTAATAAACGATGTGTTCACTTACAAAGTTGTCAACGCCTTGTTTTAAATGTCAGGACCCTTGTTATACCAGCAAGGAAGTGTGAAGCTACTTTGTGCTTTTTTTAATGGTTTAAAATAGCGACGTCTTCAAGCTGCCTTGCTGCCCCATTCACTTGCATTGTGAGTCTTTTGGACAAAAACAATAAAAATAACAATGTTCGTAACGCAACGGGCTAGTGTAGTTTTGCTCCTCAGCAAACATAACAACTCGTTATCATGTTTTACATGTCCCAAATTCAATTTAAACGAAGTTCTCCTTTAAGCTAACGTTAGCCGCGTCGTAGTACGCTAAAGTAACGTTTGCTGCCTGTCACTAAACAGAGCTCTCTCCATGTCAGACATTATCTTTAAAATTCACAAACATCAGATGTGAAAACCATGACACATTTCAAACGGGACCAGAAAATCCTTCTTATCTCTCCATTGACTCTCATTCATAATTTTTTCGAGCATAGTATATATATATATATATATATATAGCAGTGCAAGTGCAGTGCAAAAAATCAAGGTGTCAATAAATGATGTTGTTACATTCAGAAATTTTGTGCATCCGTTGTTATCAATGTTATTAATGTGACATTTTATCAAGAGAAAACAATCAATTATTGTTAAAAAAAAAACAAATCTTCAGCAAATATCGGCCACATCGGTCGACCTCTAACGGAAATAAAGCAGAAGTATTCACCGCACAAATGGCCACTTGATTATAATCCCCTTTACTTTCCCCTTAGCTGACAGAGGGGACAAAAACCGAAACCAACCAACGAACATCACCCACCTGTTGTTCCCACACAGTATCGGCTGCAGTCCAGCCCACAGTTGCACGAAAGCTGAAAACTGAGAGTGAGGATTCTCTGCTTCCTCCTTCCCTTCCGCTCCCCTCACCCTCCCGCCTCCCTCTGATGCTTTTTCTCCTTCCTCTCTGGGGACGTCTGTGGTGTTGGGCGCCCAGGTGGTGGCGTTAAGGGGCCAGGTCATGTTTGTCGGGGAGGCCGGGGATCGACCGGCGCAGGCTCCTTTGGGCAGCAGGCGGGCCAGGCCAGAGAGCAGGTCCACATCCTTAAGAAGACGCTCTACATCTGCCAAATCCTTTAATAAATCTCCGAGGTGGGACTGAGACAGAGGGACCCAGGAGTTGGGTTGCGTCAGGTGAAGCTGGTGGGATGAGGATGAAGGGAGGAAACTGGTGAATAAATAGTTTCCACTTATTTTTCACTAAATACAGGGTTGGAGTTTTCTCAGTACTGTCAGATTTAGTTTCCTTTAAAGGTGAACCCCGTTACATTTGAATCTATATTCTACTATTAGAGTCTTTGAGTTAAATTTGTTGACAAAAAATGAAACAAACGGTTGCCACGCTAGTGGAGATGTGGTGGTAGCGGTGAGCCTGGCCAGGAAGCTAATAAGCTAAGTGAATGGGGCAGATTTCAGAGCATTACCAACATAACATTATGTCTGTTTAACTCAGTAGTGGTACAGAAATGCTAGAAAATAAGTGTTTAATGATTTGTGTGTAGCGGATCATATTTGACCTGTAACACCACAAATGTCACTTAGAGACCTTCAAAATTGACTAAAATGGTGAAATTTCCTCATTCATGTGTTTAAATAGTTGCTTCCAAAGATATAATGAATCCTTGTTCCAATAAAAACAAAACAAATAGTTCTTTACATACATACCTAAACTTGAAAACGGGTCAAATTTGACCCAAACGCAAGATTTTAATCACAATCGCATTTTAATCACTAAGACATAACAAATGAGCGTGTACCAACATGGAAACATCTGATCTTAGTCCCTTATGTTTATGTTTATTTATTTAAGAAGAATCTGGTAAATGTACCAGATTTAGCCAAAGGCTAAATAAACATAAACCTAAACTTTACAAATGAGTGTGTAACGACACGGACGGATCCTGCCTTTGTCTCTTAAAATTTAAGTCTGAGATTTTTGAGAAAATAAAATTCGTCGCTACTTTGACGTTAGAAATCTGCCCCATTCACTTAGCTTATTAGCCGCCTGGCCAGGTTCACCGCTACCACCACATCTCCGCTAACATAGCAACCGAGTTCACCTTTAGTCAGTATGATTGTGTCGTACCTTCTCTATGACGCTCTGTATGTTGATCTGCTCTCTCAGCTCAAGGCTCATCTGCTTGAAGCGCTCCGCCCTTTGACTCTCTCCTCCGTTGCACAGTGCGCTGCGATAGGCCTGAAGCGCTGGCTGCTGCTTCTCAGGCACCAACAAGATGTTACTGAGCTCACTGGCTCCACCTTCCCCACAGGTGAGGGTCTCCAGCATGGCTCCAGTTAAAAGGATCCCCTGTGAAAGACAAGAGTGTTGCACCTAAACATCTCAGAACATCATTTTCAGATCACACAGTTACTCTAATTCTACTAGTACTTGACTACTACTGCTACTAGACCATCTTTTGTTTGCCGGTTGTTCAGGAAAATGTTGAATCTTCTGATCTGGAACACCCTTCATCACCAGTCGTTATGAAAACAAGATGATGTGTAAGTCTTGAAAAACAGTGTTTTTAATAAGCTTAGTACCAACATACTAAGTTATCAGTACTTCAGTTTATGTGTAGGGACCCTATTCATGCTACTGCTGAAGTGAAGTGACATTTTAAGCTTTATTAGTGGTTAAAAAATGGCGATTTAGATACATTTGGCTGGCTGCCCCATTTACTTTCATTGTTAACTATTTGGTTGTGAAAAAAAAGACACAACTCAAACTTGATACTACTTCAGCCAACGTAAAATATCTCTTGAGGGGGTGTTTTCTCGTTTTCATCACTCATTATTTACTTTGTTACTTATTGGCACTGCTATTCTTATTGGGGCAGCTTGAATGTAGCAAATATCACTGTATGGTCTTTTAAACCGGAGACATACCATGAGATGAATGTACTTCGCGTCTATTAAAACGTCTATTAAAATGAAACTGTGTTGGAAATTTTCTGTCAAGATTACGGAAGGTCACGGTCACAGCAGACCAATTGTTGACGGCGGCAAACAAAAGCTGCCATTGTGTCATAAAGAGACGAGACGTGACACGTGACACGTAACACAGCGGCGTCAGTGTCAGCCCGTGTCTGTCTGACATCGACAATCCATGTTTGTGCCTTTTTATACAGAACAGAACGACTTTTTATTCATTATTATTTTTGTGTCTGTGCCGGCTGCGCGTAATATGCGAGGGCACTGAGTTTTGCAGGTGTAAAAAGGCTAAAAGGCTTTTTTTTTTTTTTTTTTTAATCTTTCTTTTTTTTAAAGCACCACTTTACACACGTGGACAAAATTGCAAAAACTGAAACTGACAAAAGTAATAACAGAAAATGAACCGATTGAACATCAGACATTGCTTTTGAATTGGCGGTTCAACATTATTATACACAATTATTTTAAAAAAACAAACTAATCAAACTGGCCTGGACAAAAATGACGGCACCCCTAGAAAAGATTGAAAATAATTTGACCATAGGGACACGTTAAAACTAAGTTGTGTCCTCTAATTAGCATTAGCATCGCATGTGTCTTCAAACATATGTCCTGCCTATTTAAAGGGCGACAAGTAGTCACTGTCACTGAGTTGTCTCAGGAGATTAGAAAGAAAATTATAGACAAGCGTGTTAAAGGTAAAGGCCATAAGATCATCTCCAAGCAGACAAACAAAGAGCCCGAAACAACCTGCGCGGCAGCACTGGGGTTAGCGCTGCTAGCTCACAGCGAGAAGGTCCTGGGTTCGACTCCCAGGTCGGGCGCAGAGTCTGCGTGGGTTTCCGGGAGCTTCCGGGAGTTCCTCCCACCACGACCCCAAGTACGGGATAAAGGATTGGATTCCGATTCTTTGACGACTTCATCATTATTATCCAAATTAGGCCTCGACTATCACAAAAAAAAAAAAATGGCCTGCGAAATCCAGGAGGAACTGAATAACAACACAGGTTGAGCTTCATATATTAGAAAGGAAACGTTAACGAGAAGCAAACACGTACCTCCACCTCCTTCAGCCCCTGCTGGTCATTTTCCTCATCTTCCGCAACGTCGGAGAGGCCCAAAGCCTGAGACATGAGCCTGAGCAGAGCCTGCCTGTGGGCCGCCTTCGTCGGGTCCCGTAGAGCTTTGTATATCAGACCTCCGTCCAGACTGTGGACGTCTCCCAGCAGCTTCTCCTGCAGCCGAAAGAACGAAACAAGGTTCGCTGACAGCAGATCGGAACCGAACGCTTGAGGTTTCCTCAGTAATTCCTAAGTAAATCCCGCCAGTAGTTGCTTCCAAATAAAACACATTTCATTCGTGATATCGTGAATCCAAGCCTATAATGTCGCAATTCATTTTTCAGAGATTGTGTGAGGTTTTTTCACCCAGGTTTTATGACCTGGGTGAAAAACGTAAAGAGGACTGAGACCCCATCATAGCTTAAGTTGGACCAGAAAGAGAACCCTAGTCCTGTTTCACAATGTGAACACAAACAGAACTGAGTCTGTTTTCTGTTGGTCCGCTTTTAGAGGACTGAGTTTGGTTCGTTTAAGGGAACCGAGTGTGAAAACACCCTAAGTCTCTTTGACTCTTTAAATGTAGCAACGACTTGGTACAAACTTCTCACTGCGCCCACCTTTTGGAAAGTTTCCGGTGCGGCTTTAGCGCCGCGGCGTCGTGCGCGCTGAAAAAAAAAAACGTAAAAAAAAAACGAACCCACCTGTAGGTGAAGAACTCTGTCTCCGGGTTTTTTTCTCGCGTCTTTGGCCCCTTGAATCAAACTTTGCGTTCCTCGTCCGCTTCTGACAGACGTGCCAAAGATCAGACCGTACACCTAGAAGACACGGACACGCTGGTTAGCGTATTATAAGAGGGTATAAATGTCTATCTTGGCATCAAAAGGTGACGCTTTTTTCTGTGCGATGTTGTTTTCGTCACCTCGTATTTTATCCATTAGTAACAATCGGTCACCTCCTTTTGTGGTATATTTTCTGTTGTATATATGTATGTATGTATATTTTTTTCCCACTTTTATGTCTGTATTCTGTCTGTGTCTGTATCCTTTTTAATACGTTGTATTGTTTCTCACCCTATGTTGTCTGTGGGTGCCCCGTCAATTTCGTTGAAAACCCCCCACAATGACAATAAAAGACTATTCTATTTTATTCTATTCTCTGACTGTAATGAAACAAGTCAAACGGGATCAGATGTGTGGACGAGCAGGAGTTGGGAATCACCTCTCGGATGCTGACTGGGATGTTGAGCAGGAGGCTGGTTGTGGAGTTGGACAGGGAGAGGTTCTTCACCAGGAACTGATGGAAAGCGGACTGGCTCTTCAGCACGCTGGCCAACGTGAAGGCTGCCGAAACCAAAACCAAAACCAAAACCATCAGGGTACTGGCAAAACCACCTAAACCAGCTTATTTTACATTGGCAATCACACCACATAACATGGAAGATCTCCCGGCTAAAACCACAGCCCCCCCACCATAACACAATGGAGTAAAAGAGGTGCGCAATATGGAATTTATAACAGCAAAATTGACAGTAACAACATAGTGTTTTTTTGACCAAATGGCTCCCGATTTATGATTTTTTCTTCTTCTTTTGACTTAGATGTTTATGTATGATCACGCAGACATTTATGTGTATGCGCCGACGGCTCATAGACTCTACACCGACCTCATTTTGTATATTTCCCGTGTGCTAACGAGTTTGATTGAAGGACAGTGTGATTCATGTGAGAGATTCACACTGGATCGTCTGTAGCGTTCAACTCCAACTTGTTTGGCCTATAAACTATAAAAGTTTCAAAAGGTTCCTTCTGGAACAAATGACATCATCCGTAATCAACTGAGTATTTTTCTGCAATAACAAACTCTTACGTAAACGATCTCGGTATCGAAATAAACCCGACACTTGTCAGACTTTATTAGAGGTGGAGCCGTCGCAGTTAATTAATAATTTTCTCGCCTATTTTTCTTTATAACCCTTATTTATTATAACCCTCATTTCGCATATTATCCTATTATTATATTATCATTATTATTTATTATTATTATTCTAGTTTTAGTATCATATTCCCATCTGTCCAATCGCACCCTGTTACCGGGCGGGAACAGGATTTTTGAACCTTTGAATTGCTCATCGCTGTTGGATTATTTCTCCTATTATTATACTACTATTATTAAGTATAAGTTTTTCAGGTCTGAGTGGTGGGAAGAAGAACAGTGTTAACTCTACTTCTCTATGGTTAGAAAAACCACAGAGGACCTGAGGCCTGTACTACGAATCAGGATTTGCTCTTATGGCGGTAACTTCAGGGTTAACTCTAACTCGGGGTCCGTCTCCATGACAACTGGTGCCGAACGGCATCAGTACGTTCCTCATATCGTTGTAAAAATCAACGTCCGCTCTTTTCCACGTTTGCGATCGGCCGCCTGTTGCAAACTCCGCCTCGGTTTTTAAATTTTCGACCGAGAACGTTTTCGTTTTAAGCGTTTAAACGATATTCAATTTGCTCTCCATACCAGCCGTCCTCTTTCGGCCTGATTTCGTGAATTCTTTGTGAATTTAATTCATTTAATTTAGCCTCGCTACAAGCAAAATCCAGCTAGAAAATCTCTGAGTAGGTTGCCGGGGTAACATAAAACAAATGAGCCACGAGTGAAGTTTTTTGTACAAGGTTTACTGACTCAACTGAGTATGTTAACCCAGAGTAAGCGATAAATGGGTTTTCCGTTCCAAAATGGTAGGGTTAAGTCAGTCACTATGGTAACATATTTAGGTAATCGAGTTACGTGTGGGTATTTAAGTCCAAGTTCATTAAGGCCGCTGCAAAACTTGATACACAATAGCGTTTCCTTTTGATGAAGGCCCAATTATTGACTTTAGCCACATTCGCACGGGATTAGTTTTAACTGGTGACGTCTGAGGCCTGTACTTGTTCTTGGGGTTTTCCGTCCTACGAAGGTGGTTCACTTCTTACCGGGGTACGTCGCCATGGTAACAGATGCTGAACGGCCAACGGCTTGGACGTCTGCTGCAAACTCCACCTCTTTCATGTGAAGGCGCTCACATCTAGACGTTCTGCCGGGTCTGCCGAGCCGTATCGAGCCCAACTGTGCAGGTTTAATCGTCATGGGTTCGGATAACCTCAAGGTCCGATTTTAACCCCATGTTCGTTACCACCCCCCCCCCCAGGACTTTGGGCAAAATCAACACACACAAACTCCGTCAGATAAAGTGTAAAACCTTGGCTGTTGTTCAAGTTGTAGTCCGGAGGTAAAGGGGTGGAGCTCAGGCTCTCCAGGTGCTGCTGCAGGGTCTCCAGCTCTTGACCCAAACCGAGCCGGTCGGACGAGAAGAGTCGATTCTGCTCGACCACCTCGCTGATCCTCTCCAGCAGCTGGGTCACGCTGACAGGGTGACACTTGACACGTTAGATTATACGCGTGACGATTCAATTCACGCGTGGAAAAACACACACTTTAAAATTACATGCCCATAATGAAATGAGTCTATCTCTGCAACCAAAAGGTCTATTTGAACACTTTTGGTGTCATTGTGAAGGGAACGCTTGTGAGATTTGTTCAGATGTAGAAATATCAGTGTGTGAGTTACTGGTGAAGAGTAAATAGAGATGGCACGCAGCGAAAATGTAAAATGTAAAAATTCTCTGGTTCGCAAAAAAAAAAAAAAAAAAAAAACTTTCAGGACGAATATCACTTTAAAAATGACGCAGCAGCAGCTCTAAACATCGATCCAATCATAGTACAATGTGCGGACATCGTCTCTGCAAAGTTTGATCGTGATCAAGCGAAGTAGAACAAAATTAAAGAGGTTTTAGTGAAGAATCCAGGCGAGAGTTGGAAAATGGCCTCCTAGCCTGTATCACTAATTGTGTTAAAAATACAAGAGTTTTTGGCATTTATCTGAAAGTTGTTTGGAGTACGTGAAAACAAATTATATGGTCTTGTAGCCCAGGTTCTGCTGTTTAATTAGATGTGCAACATCACTATATTCTGTTTGAAATTTGTGTCGTTTCCAGGCCAGAAGAAACGTTCGGCGATTTAAAGATTCCCTATAAATCAATGAATCGTTTTGAGCTAAAGTGCAAGTGGAACGGAACGGAGCTTTGCAATAGTTCTAGCTGAGGACAGACAATAGTACAAAGTGGTCCGGTTCAGTGATCAGTGACCTGGAGAGGTAGATGAGTTAAACAGTCTGATATCTGTCAGCGGGAGTGACCTCCCGTACCCGACCGTGGCTCAGTGAGGCTGAACGTGCTCTTGAATTTGTCCGGTGTTTTCGTAAAGGGCTTTTCGGTAAAAACAAATGAAAGGAAATTTCGTTCATTTTCTCCAAAGTTGTATGTGGTCGCATCTGTCCAACTCTTGTCACCCGATCAGCGCTTCTGACTTGATTGACAGGTGATCCGAATCATAAACCCAACTCCTACCACATTTGAGTCGGGTACGACATGACGACTCATGACTCACTTGTGTCCGCCGATAGACTTACCCGACTCCGACCACTCGGGACTCGTGAGTCCTGAGTCGTCACTCGTGTCCGCCGATGGACTTACCCGACTCCGACCACTCGGGACTCGTGAGTCCTGAGTCGTCACTCGTGTCCGCCGATGGACTTACCCGACTCCGACCACTCGGGACTCGTGAGTCCTGAGTCGTCACTCGTGTCCGCCGATGGACTTACCCGACTCCGGGTCGTCCGTCGAGTAAGTTTCGTTTCTCTGCTGGGTGACTGTCGACTCATGACTCATGACTCATGAGTCGTCACCTGCATCTGCCATTCGACTTGACTCTGAGTAGTCAGTCGGGTAAGTTTCGTTTCTCTGCCGAGTGACTGTCAAGTCATGACTCATGAGTCATAACTCGCGTCCGCCGACTTCGACTTACTTGACTCCAACTCGTCAGTCGGGTAAGTTTCTCTGCCGACCTACTTCTTCTTATTAACAATAACAATAATAATGTCTCGCGTGAACATACCAAGGTTCTTGCTAATACTGGAAACGCTTTCTCAAGTGACTCGCACAACCCGGCTCATGTCAGTGAGGGAGTCATAATGATCCGAATCCCTCCAAAGATCCTAGTTTTGCGTTACTACAGCAGAAAGCATCCGCCCACCTCATGTGCAAGAAATATCGCTTCTATTTTGATACTGTCCGGCTCTTCCCGGAGGATCAGCCTGTTCTGGGTTTCATCCGAGGTCTCTGGACGAGCTGAACCATCAGAGGCAGATGAAGCACCTTGATCAATCGTTCTGGACCTCACGAGTTCTTTATAACAACATGGTCTTGTATTCCTACACCGACGGCAACTATTTCATCATACCCTTTATAGCGATTTACACCCGTTTAGTGATTGAATCTACTCACGTGGAGTTCTTGTACTGCAGGAAACCAAACTCGTCCCTCTGTCCATCTGGGCACAGCGACTGCATGATGGGAATGATGCCAGCCGAGGTGAGAGGGGCCGCGCTGTAAAAGGCTGGACATGAGGGAGGAGAACAAAAGAGGTAGAGGGAGTAGGGAGGGAGCGAAGGAGGAGAAAAAACAAAACAAAAACAAACAAACAAAAAAAAAAAACCCACAGGCACAGGAAGAGGATGTTGCAGAGTGGCAGAATTCAAGAGAATAAAGATGTGTAAAATGAAGAGGAACAACAGGTGACGGGAGGGGATGGGATGAAAAAAAAAAAAAAAAAAAAAAAACAAAACAAACAGGACAATGAGAAGTGAAAGAAGTGGGAGAGATTGTGCGTTAGAACCTGAAAGGCAGCGCAGCAGGTAAACGGCCAGAAAGAGGCTCCGGTACGCAGACGCGCTTTCATCACTGCCGCTGCGCTAAAGCGGCTAAAGCGGCTAAAGCTGATATTTGCTCCTGAAACTTTCTCTCAGGCTCTCGTTATAATAGCTGGACGTTTCCGTGGCAACTGCTGCTGCTGAGGCTGACGGCTGAGAACGTGGGTCCGGTACATCCGCCCACCAAAAACCCTTCCAACTCGCCTCTCTCTCTCATATAAACTCATCTCGCCACGATGTCACATGTCGTTTGAGTTTTAACGACCATGGACTTTTACTGTTATTGTTATTTAACGGTTAAAGTGTCTTTGTCGCCATGACAACAAGTCAAACACCCCCTCAAGAGATATTTTACGCTGGCTGAAGCGATGTCGAGTTCGACCGTCTTTTGTTTTCACAGCCAAATAGCAAGTGAAAGTAATTGGGGCAGCCAGCCAAACGTATCTAAATAATGAGAAAATCGAGCGGGAGAAATGACGAATCACCCTTCATGTGTTTCAGATCAGCAGATTCATTTCCTATCATTTCCCTCGCTCTTCATGGACACATCAGTTGTTTCTTCGGGAAAAATGATGAATCTCCTGATCTGAATAAGAAGGTGATTGGGGCAGCCAGCCAAACGTATCCGAATCGCCATTTTTTAACCACTAATGAAGCTGAAAACATCACTTTAATTCAGCAGTAGCATGAATAATGTCCCTACACATAAATTGAAGTACCATATCAGCAGAATTATCATTTTTCTTGCTTGCTTTTCTAATGATTTAGGTATGTTTGGCTGGCCGCCCCATTTGCTTTCATTGTTATCTATTTGGTTGTAAAAACAAAAGACTCCAAATATCACTTCACCTCAGCAGTAGCATGAATAGGGTCCCTACACATAAACTGAAGCACTGATAACTTCAAAAAAAAAAAAAAAAAAAAAAAAAGCGACGTATACCAACAATGGCCTAGCGTTCCATTCTGTAACGGACTTGTACGGACTTTCTCACAACATGGAGGCGACAGGAAGATGTTGGGTTATACATGGCGCGCATTGTTTACAAGCGCCTGCAAGTGTGAAGGCACTTGCGAACTTAAGAAGTGAATGTGAGGAACCACAAGAACTGAGACGCAGAAAGTGTGAATTTGAATGTTTCCTCTCGCTCAATTCGTGTGCAAGAGCTTGTAGTAAAAAGAAAGAAAAAAGAAAGAAGGACTTTATTAAAAGGTCTAAACTACAAAATAAATTTTTTTTATATCCATCATCGCTGCAGCCTGAAGGGGAAACTGAACCTTCTGACTGTAAAGTACTCAAATCCTGACAGTCGCCGTTTTATTTCATCAATTTTTACATCATCCTGTTCTGCACCGCCGCTGGCAGGGCGCCCCAAGAACAGCAACACTTTTACTCAGCTCTTTCCCGATTAAGACTTGGATCGCTAACGTCACTACAAAGACGTTTCTCAAATGGGTTTGTCAAAGCACATTGACCAGATCTATATTCTGTTCTGCTACAACAGTCATTGCTGTTGTTGCTGTCACGATCCCTGAAGACCGAAGAGGAACCGTTAAAGTTAAAGTAGCATCCAGATTCACCTTATTTACGTTTTTTCCGTTTTAAGACTTTCACTTTGAGTAGTAAACAGGAGCTTTTCTGACAGTTAAGTGATGAAAGCGTCTGGTATGAGTGAGCGTCTGTCCTCTCTGACCAACCAGCTGAGATGCTGGGGTGTTAAACACAGGTCATCATATGGAGCCTGAGTCACATCCATCTACTTCCGGTCCATGGGACCTATGCTTGTAAAGACAAAAAAAAAAAAAAGATGAATAGAGTCAATGGAGAGATAAGAATGATTTTCTGGTGTCTTGGTTTTCACATATGATGTTTGTGAATTTTTAAAGATCATTTCTGACATGGAGAGAGAATTGTTTAGTGACAGGAAGCAAAAGTTACTTTAGGGTTTTTGTGTGAGGCCGCGTAGCGGACTACGACGCTCATCTCTGGCAGCTAACGTTAGCTTAAAGGAGAACTTCGGTGTAAAATGAACTTTAGGTACATTAAAACACGATGACGAGTTGTTATGTTTGCTGAGGAGCAAAGCTACACTAGCATGTTCTATTACGAACATTGTCATTTTCATCGTTTTTGTCCAAAAGACTCACCATGCAAGTGAATGGGGCAGCTAAGGCAGCTTGAAGATGTCGCTATTTTAAACCATTAAAAAAAGCTCAAAATAGCTCCACACTTCCTTGCTGGTATAACAAGAATCCTGTTATTTAAAACGAGGCATTGACAACTTTGTATGTATATATATCGTTTATTAAAAAGACTTTTTTTTACAGGTAGGACCTGGCGGTAGTTACCAGAGAGATAGTACAAATGAATTTTGCGCAAATGCATGGATTTCTTCATATCTGTTGGTGACAATATTTGTTCATTGTCACCAACAGATATGTGTATCTAAGGGAATTAATTCATTTGTACTTACAAAAGAAGTGTGAAGCTACTTTGAGCTGTTTTTAACTGTTTAAAATAGCGACATCTTCAAGCTGCCTTGCTGCCCCATTCACTTGCATGGTGAGTCTTTTGGACAAAAACAATAAAAATAACAGCGTTTGTAACGCAACAGGCTAACGTAGTTTTGCTCCTCGGCAAACATAACAACTGGTTATCATGTTATAACATACACAAAATTCTCCTTTAACAGCTAGCTACAGCTAACCAGTTACGTATTTAAAACCAACAATTACACCACAAACATAGTCTTGACTCACACTAATAGTTATCATTTAAATGAAGATACAGGATGTGTGTGATTCAGGATATGTGTGAAAATAATTCTCTGTTGACTTTCATTCATTTTTTTTTTTTTCCGATCCAAGGAACCGGTGGGGACAACTGGAAGGGGCGTGACTTAGGCTCCCTACTGAGTTAAACACAAATCGCAGAGAGAGACGGCTGCTCGACGCCTTCAAACATGCAGGTTTTTTTGTGTTTGGAGGCGTCGGGCAGCCGTCTCTCTCTGCGTTAAATTGTGCACAGATTAGATTTAGTTTGACGCGCAGCATGTGGTCTCATCAGTCGGTGTGTTCCTCTCCGTCCTGCAGCCGTTATTCATGCCAATGACGTTCTAACGAAACAATATGACACAAATGTTTTAAAGAATCGCAGCTCGTGAGGGAACTGAGAGGAACACGCTCCGATTACAGGCCGAGGCAAATGAACTCATTGTCACACAGATGTCGTCGGAACTTGCACACTTCGGTTCATTCAGCGGCCGCGGAAACTCGACCATGGGTTGGCAACTATCCGGTTAAAAAAAAAAAAAAAAAAAAAAAATTGCAGCAATTGCTTTAGCAACAGGTCTATTCCTCATTGAAATCAAATCAAGCGTGAGAGCTGCTCGAGGTAACGAGAAGTCAGCGGCTCAAGCGCAAAGTTGCGCAAGGTTTCTACAACTCGAGAGGAAGAGACCTTTTATTTTCAAGAATAAATTGTTTTTTTTTGTTATTGTACGTTTGTTTAAAGTCACCCAGGGTCTATTTCACCATGACAACAAGTCCAACACCCCCCTCCAGAGCTAGAATACGTTGGTCAAAGTAATGTCCGGTTTGACTATCTTTTGTTGTCACAGTCAAATGGTTAACTGTGAACGTGATTGGGGCAGCCAGCCGAACGTATTTTATAGCATTTTTAACCACTAATAAAGCTTAAGAAAATAACGGTACACTTCAGCAATAGCATGACTAACTCCCTCCAGATTAGCTAGATTACACTGGATGAAGCAATTTCAAACTTGACCGTCTTTTTTGAACTGTGAACGTGATTGGGGCAGCCAGCCGGACATATCCAAATCACTGTTTTTAACCACTAATAAAGATCAAAATATCACTTCCCTTCAGCGGTAGCATGAATAGTCTAGAGTTGCATTCAGAATTCAGCTTTCACTAATCGTACAGACTTTCCCACAACATGGAGGCGACCAGAAGACTTGGGGCAAGTCTTGTAAAAACTCTCAGTTCACTGACTAAGTTATCGGTAATTTGTTTTATGCGTAGAGACCCTATTCATGCTACTACCAAAGCGTAGTGTTACTTTGATCTTTATTAGTGGTTAAAATAGGTGATTTGGATACATTTGGCTGGCTGCCCCAGTCACATTCATAGTAAGACTTTTGGCTGTGAAATCAAAAGAAAGTCAAACTCGATATTACTTCAATCAACATAATTGGCGTTGACTTAAAAAAGTCAATACCTTGTTGAGGTAATTTCCTATAACACAGCTGCTATGAAGTGAAATGTGCAAGTTCCTGGAAATATGATATTAATATATAACCAATGATGTATAGTAGGACCCAAAGAGACCAGATCAAATGTTTTCATTGATGTAACATGTGAATCAGGATCAGGTGTCAGGATTATAAATTACTGGATGGTGAGACTTACACACTGGTCCCAGTCGAGAACATGCATCATGCACAGGAAGTAAAGAAACAGAACACAAGACACAGAAAGAACAGCAGAAACAAGACAGACGTGAAGTAAAGGAACAAAAAAACAAAACAAACGTTCAAATAAATAGCGTGCAACAGTGGCTACATTCCAAGAACAAAAAAACTAAACGTGAAAACGATCTACTGACGACGGTGCAACACAAAAAGGTGAAGAGAACTGACAGAAAAAAAGAAGAAAAAAAAATGAAGTGATCTAAAAGAAAAAAATCACACAGGTCGTTGGTTTCGCTGTTTAAAATGCAGGAAGCTCCTGCGCAGCAGACAGATTCAGGCAAACCTGAGTCAGCACTGTTCTCATTCTAAATTTAAACAACAAATGATGCAAGTCGAGGTGGAGACGGGGACGGATGATGTCATTTTAACACCGGCATAGCAGCGCGGTCCTCCACCATCCGTTCCTCATTCGTCTCGTGGACTTTGTCTTTTTTGTCTGGTGACTTTCTGTGATTAGCGAGACGAAGCGTTTTTCCTCTCGCCTGATACAAAAAAAATATCTCTTTGCGATCTGAGCCGCCGTCCCGTCTGCAGGGTTACGGCAAGTTACAGACGATGACGCAGCTTTTTCAACACCCAACATGAGCTGTTGACTCTTTTAAACTGATCTGAACCCAGAGTCTATTTCACCACGAGTATGAGTCAAACACCCCCTCAAGAAAATATTTTACGTTGGTTGAAGTAATATCGAGTTTGACCGTCTTCATCTAACAATGAAAGTGAATGGGGCAGTCAGCCAATCGTATCTAAATTGTCATTTTTTAACCACTAATAAAGCTCAAAATATCACTTCACTTCAGCAGTAGCATGAACAGGGTCCCTACACATACAATGAAGTTCTGATAACTTAGTAAGTGAAACGAGAGTTTATTAAGTTTATTTATTATATTTATCAATTATTATAACGCATTAATCTCAGTCGTATCAATCGTGCAGATTAACGCGTTAGCGCTGACAGCCCTAATTGTTTTACAAGACTTATGCAACGTTGTGTTTTCACAAAAACTGGTGATTAATGGTGTTCCAGATCAGCAGATTCATCATTTTTCCCGAAGAAACAACCGATGTGTCCATGAAGAGCAAGGATGAAATGATGAATCTGCTGATCTGAAACACACTGAAGGGTGTTCCCGATCAGCAGATTCGTCATTTTTCCTCGCTCGATTTTCTCGTGATTTAGATACGCTTTGGCTGGCTGCCCCACTTACTTTCACTTACTATCTGGCTGTGAAAACAAAAGACGGTCAAACTTAATATTATTTCAACCAAGGTAAAATATCTCTTGAGGGGGTATTTGACTCCTATTCGTGGTGGAATAAACCTTGAGTTTAAATGACTCCAGACCATCACATGAAGACTGTAACTTTTAACAGGACTAATCATCTGACCCATCTCACATCCTACTAGATCCACTTACCTTCCTTGACGGGAATTGCTGGCTTCTTCTGCCTCAGACCCAGGAGGATGAAGAAGAGCACCAGTGGGATGAAGATCTCAAATGCCAGCACCCACTGGATGGGGGAGAAAACACAAAATTGACAGTATTAATTGCGCGAACGAAGTAGCAGCAGTTTCAGTGCATTTAAATCGGAAATGAAAACGCTCGCACGAACTCAGAGCGCGTTCGCTGACGCATTCCATAGCATCATTGTAGAGGTAAGGTCAGGAGGTGAGAATTCAATTAACTAGTCTCTCAACCAGACACGGCCAGCAGCCTGCCAACACCGGCATATGATAAATCCCTTCAGACCACAGGAGAGGAGAGAAGCGCTACTCTGGATAATACACAGTGGAGATACTAGTTGCTTAAATAAATGATGGTGACAGTAGGAAGAGAGATGTGGTGAAAAACATGCATGTGGTGAGGAATGGGTTAATTGATCGTGCTAAACTGCCCATAGGATTCGATTACCGAATTCAACGCAAACTGAAGGAGTCCAAGTGAAGATTAGGACAAAGAATACACGAATACTTCACTGTTTGTAGCAGACACACAATGAGAATGGCCTAGTGTTGCCGAACCATTCGACTTCTATGACTTTCCCACAACACGGAGGTGACCGGAAGATGTAGGGAATCTGCTGTTCCGGAACACCCTTTATGGGTTGCAGATCAGCAGATTCATCATTTCCCTCCCTATTGTTCAGGAAAAATGATGAATCTGCCGATCTGGAACACCCTTCATCACCTGTTGTTATGAAAACATCTTGCAAAACAGTCTTTTTAATAAACTCTCAGTTCGCTCACTAAGTTATCAGTACTTCCGTTTATGTGTAGGGACCCTATTCGTGCTTTTGCTGAAGTGAAGTGAAATTTTGAGCTTTATTAGCAGCTAAAAATGGTGATTTGAAGATGTTTGGCTGGCTGCCCCATTTACTTCGATCAGCAAATTTACAATCAGCAAATTCATCATTTTTCCTGAACAAACGACAAATGTGTGCATGAACAGCGAGGAAAATGATGAATCTGCTGATCTGAAACACACAAAGGTTGTTCCCAATCAGCAGATTCGTCATTTTTCTCGCTCGATTTTCTTGCGATTTAGATACATTTGCTGACTGCCCCATTTACTTTCATTGTTAACTATATGGTTGTGAAAACAAGACGGTCAAACTTGATATTACTTCAACCAACATAAAATATCTCCGAGGGGGTGTTTGACTCGTATTCCTGGTGAAATAGACCTTAAATTACTCCAGGCCATCACTTTAAAATACATTTAATTTTATTTAAGTCTTTTGTTTCTATAGGTCATACTTTTCTATTCTACCTATTCATGCTACTGCTGAAGTGAAGTGATATTTTGAACTTTGTTAGTGGTTAAAACATGACAATTTAGATACGTTTGGCTGGCTGCCCCATTTACTTTCACTATTTGGTACTATTTGGTGGTGAAAACAAGTACGGTCAAGCACGATATTATGATAATATGACGAATGTTCTGATCTCTAACACCCTTAATCACCAGTGGTTATAAAAACAAGACGTTAGGTAAGTCTTGTAAAGTCTTGTTCATTTACGTTCAAGTCTTGTTCATGTTATCAGTACTTTAGTTTATGTGTAGGGACCCTATTCATGCTACTACTGAAGTGAAGTGATATTTTGAGCTTTATTAGTGGTTAAAAAATGGTGATTTGGATACTTAGATACATTTGGCTGGCTGCCCCATTTACTTTCATTGTTAACTATTTGGTTGTGAAAACAAAAGACGGTCAATCTCGATATCACTTCAACCAATGTTATCTAGCTCTTGAGGGCGTCTTGGACACGTTGTCATTGGGGAAGAAATGACACCGGACTGTCACTTTACCAAAGAAGATGTTTAAACCAAAATCTTGCACGTTTTCTAATCTTTGTTTTTCATGCGAGTGATTCATCCTGTCACGTGTTCTTGACGCGTTTCTGAACTTTTAGAAGAACGCTGCCGTCTTGTCAACAACATCAGATCAGGAATCACATATCTGTTATTCTACAGGGCGTGGACAGATATATCTACACCCCCCCCCCCTATACACTGGTAACCACACAGGATATTCTATCATCCTGTATTGCCACCCATGCAAAAACAACACATTCTATCTCTCCAACCTTTGCAACACTTAGCTAACACATTGATGCTGCAGTCACAGTATGGACCGTGTGTTGCATCAGCTCCAACTTATTGCCCTTGTGTCATTTGGTTTACCACCCAGTACAACAGTGTGCAGAGATACTCTCAGTTGCACAGCAGTAGCAATTTATCATCAGATCCTGCGGGTTCACAAGGGTCTGCAGGAGGACGAGGACCTGTGGGTCTTTTTTATCGCAGCTGCAGTGTTCTTGCCCCAGGTCACATCATTAGTTAAAGTTAGCCAAATAAGGGCAACGGGCCGGTATTCATTAAGTGCAGAGACTTCTGAGGTCTTGAAGTTGGTTTTGAGTGTTGTAGTTGCTGGTTGAATATATTTATGAAGAATGCAACAAGCTTATTCACGCACGTCTTACGTGTGTGTCGAGATGTGGTGGTAGCGGTGAGCCTGGCCAAGAAGCTAATAAGCTAAGCGAATGGGGCAGATTTCTAACGTCAAAGTAAACACAGTTTTTGGGTGGACTAAAGAGGCTGAGCACCTCTTTCATAAGCTAACGTATCACTAACCGCTAATCAATAACGTTGGTTAATGTTAGCAAGCAATCGCTGGTCGTCACTTTGCTAAGTCGTCTCATTTCCTAGAGGAAGGTAAATTTCCCAGCATGAGCTAACTTATCACTAACTGCTTATCAGTATCGTTCATAACGTTAGCATTAGCTAGCAATCGCTAGTTGTCACTTTGCTAACGTTTTCCATTCATCTGATAGCAGGACTCTTTTCTGATGAAACGTCAGATTAATGTAAACAAACATCTCGTCAGTCAATCGAGTCCGTAGACGCCATCTTTGTTTGCTTGTTTGTTGTCATTCGGTCGTCGTGGAGACCTGTCGCGTCGTCTTACGTACGTAGCAGCTAGCGATGACTTCTGATGACGTGTAACGGTAAAGTAGAGGTGTCTCATTTCCTAGAGGAACGTTTTCACCCCTACCCCCTCAACATGAACGCGTCAGAAATCAACAGAGGTAAATTTCCAAGCACGCACCAGGAGAAGGATGCTACTGTCAAAAAAAGCTGGTGATTTAATCAATAGACTAATCAATACATGTCACGTTAATTAAGCTAACTTACCGCTAACTGCTAATCAGTAACACTTGGTAGCATTAGCTTAGCAAGCGCTAGTCGTCACTTTGCTAATGTTTTCATTCATCTGATAACAGGACTCTCTTGTTATCATTTGGTCGTTGTGGAGATTTGTCGCGTCGTCTCGTGTGGCTGCTAGCAACGACTCGTGATTTTTTTTTTTTTTTTTTTTTTTTATTGGAACGAAGAAATAAAGACATTTTCACCATTTCAGTCAACTCTGAAGGTCTCTAAACAAAAAAGTAACATTTGTGGTGTTACGGGTCAAAAATGACCTGCTAACGCTAAAGATGTGGGCAGCTTTCTAACAACGTTACAATGGTTAAACAATTGTTTTTTAGCGTTTCTTTACCACTACTGAGTTAAACAGACATAGTGTTATGTTGGTAAGACTCCTGGCTGTGTTGAACGGGGCTTAGAAAGAGATGTTCAGCCTCTTTAGTGTCACAACAACACTGTTTACTTTGAAGTTAGCAATCTGCCCCATTCACTTAGCTTATTATAGCTGCCTGACCAGGCTCACCGCTACCACCACATCTCCGCTAACGTAGCAACCGTTTGTTTAATTTTTTGACAACTGACATTAACTCAAAGACTCTAACAGTAGAATATAGGTTCAGATTGCTTCTTAGGTTAGCTTTTAGCATTTCCGAAATCACGAATCCTTTGTATATCAACTGTGAAACTTTGTCTCCTCCAGCACTCAGCCTTGTTAAGATCGTTCATGTCGTTCAGTTGGAACTGGTAATGTTGGCAAACTGAAGCATTTTTGTTGCAGATTTTTCGGGACCAGTTTATTTGTGTTCGCCATCTGTTTTTTTTCCCTCCTCCTCAATCCTCGGTAGAAACTTTCACGTGCACCGAAACAGCGCTGGTAAAACTTTTATTTGACACCAGGTAAGTTTGCCAGCTCTTACACACGGTCTCTTTAATGAGAACAGCCCTCCTTGAGAAACTGACACTGGCGTTTCTAAAAGTGAACACACTGCAAACATTTGCCCATGCATGTTTCACACTTTGCCTACATACACTCTGAGTCATCGCAGTATTGTGGCGAAGAGAATGTTCTGTAATCTGATCACCACACAGTTTTAGTTTCAGGCTTACTCTTACTCATAAATTTAGTCACGTGGTGTGACTTGACACAGTAGCATCAAATAACATTTTTCATTTTTCACGGTCCACCATTGAGCGACATTTCTCAGAAACGCCACTGAAATCTGCGCACAGGTCAGAGCTACGCACTCCACCTCGCAGACGAAACGGCTGAAACCATAACCTTGCTCTCGTTAATCTCGTATGACTTTTATTCTCGTAAAGCTTCAACTTTTGTTCTCGTAAAACTATTACTTTAATCTCATAAATGTAGGACTTGTACTCTCGTAAAACTATGACTTTGTTCTTGTAAATGAACAACTTTTGTTCTCATAAAACTACGACGTTTATTCTCGTAAAACTATGACTTTTATTCTCTTAAAACTACAGCTTTTATTCTTGTAAAACTACGACTTTACTTTTCGTGAAACCTATGACTTTTATTCTCTTAAAACTACGACGTTTATTCCCGTAAAACTACAACTTGGTTCTCGTAAATTAGAAACTTTTGTTCTCATAAAACTACGACTTTGTTCTCGTAAATTTACAACTTTATTCTGATAAATTTGTGACTTTATTCTTGTAAATTAACAACTTTTATTTTCGTAAAAGTACGACTTTATTCTCGTAAAACTACGCTTTTGTTCTTCGTAAATGTGCGACTTTTTCTTCTTATAAATTTATGACTTTTATTAACGCAAATTTGCACCTTTTACTCTTGTGAAACTACGACTTCATTCTCATACATTTCATGAATTTTGTAAAATGAAAATCGTAAATTTACGGCTTTTATTTTTGTGAAACTACAACTTTATTGGCACAAATGTACAACATGTGTACATGTATATATTTTTTACTTTATTCTCATAAATTTGCGACTTCATTCTTGTGAATTAACAACCTTTATTCTAGTAAAACTACGACTTTTATTCTAGTAAAACTGTGACTTTTATCTCGTACATCTACGACGTATTCTCGTGAAACTACGACTATTCTTGTATATGTACGACTTTTAATCTTGTAAATTGACAATTTTTATTCTTGTAAAACTACGACTTTTCTTGTGAATGTACAACTTTTATTCTCCTAAATTTACTTGTAAAACTACGACTTTTCTTGTTCTTGTGAAACTAAATGAACAACTTTTATTCTTTTATTTTCTTGTGAATGTACAACTTTTAAAATTTACGACTACAACTTTTTTATTTTCGTAAAACTATGACTATTCTTGTATATGTGCGACGTCTCGTACTTTTAATCTCGTAAATGAACAACTTTTATTCTTGTAAAACTACGACTTTTCTTGTGAATGTACAACTTTTATTCTCCTAAATTTACGACTTTTGTTCTTGTAAAACTTTTTTTTCCGTTCTTGTAAAACTACGACTTTTTAATCTCGTTTTTTTTATTCGTAAAAGTACAACTTTTATTTTTTATTTTCGTAAAAGTACAACTTTTATTTTCGTAAAACTATGACTATTCTTGTATACGTACGACTTTTAATCTCGTAAATGAACAACTTTTATTCTTGTAAAACTACGACTTTTCTTGTGAATGTACAACTTTTATTCTCCTAAATTTACGACTTTTGTTCCCGTAAAACTACGACTTATTCTCGTGAAACTACAACTAACCATAAAGAGTACAGTTGTTTTTTGGGGGGTTTGTTTTGGTAGAGATGAAACGAAGATGAACGTTACCACAACGATATGATAAAATCAACACCTGAAACACTCCATGACTTCATCACTTCATGTCCCAAACATCCGAAAGCTACTCTGACAAGGAGAAATAACATTTCACAGCGGTAAAAGCTTCACTGTGACAGCTCCATGGAGTAAAACGTAACATAATGTGCTGATGTACTGTTTTTAGTCGCAGTTTAATCAGTGGACACAACCTAACAGCAGCTAACTGACGATTTGCACCATCAATTTCTAAATTCTGATTTTTGGTCACAAATCAAGATTCAGTCAGCCAGATGATCGTATGACTCGCGTCGGTCTTCGTGAACCACAAAACACAGAAAACACTGCTTTCAGTCAGAGGAAACGGGGTCAAACACTCAGCGGTTACTGTGTGTGTGTGTGTGTGTGTGATGTGTTTCACACACATTAGATCAGTTTGGTTTCAGCTGAATTCAACATCAAGGACCTGAATCACTTTTTAAGAGAAGGTATAGACATAATTTCGACAAGGTTCATAAGTGACTGAGTGTTACTGTTATTTATTGTTCTTGGTTTACTCTTTGTGATGATCATCTTTATTTTTTAACACAACTTAAAGGAGGGCTTCAGTGTAAAATTATGATATGATATTTGGGTACGACGAGTTGTTATGTTTGCCGAGGAGCAAAACTACGCTAGCATGTTGCATTACGAACATTGCTATTTTTATCGTTTTGGTCTAAAGGACTCGCCATGCAAGTGAATGGGGCATCAAGGCAGCTTGAAGACGTCGCTATTTTAAACCATTACACCACCATTACAACCACCACACTTCCTTGCTGGTATAACAAGGGTCCTGACATTTAAAACGAGGCGTTGACAACTTTTAAGTAAACACATCATTTATTAAAAATACCTTTTTTTAAAAGGTAGGACCTAGCAGTAGTTACCAGTCGCCGCCATGTTGAAAGTAAGTCTTACAAGTCGATTGAAGAACACGAACCAATGGGCAGAACAGGAGGAAAGATAGTCCACCGACATCTGCAGGAAGTGGTACGCAAAAACAAAAATAAAACATCCGGTGGATTTTCAAAATAAAATAAACTGTGTTCACGGCGGATCTCATTTACCTGCACTACACCGGGAAAGGCAGGTCTGAAGTCGAGGTTTTCAGACAACATTTCACCCCGTCGACACTATATAGAAACTACACCCTGCTGCATTGCGCGATTGTGCGTGAATTCGCAAGGTCTCGTAAAGCCGACGGACAATGGATCCGTGACGCAACACAAACGACCCACATCCAGTGGAAATCTGGGGTTATTTGGGCCATATACATCTAGAAACTGACAAAATTGGACCAAAATTTTGGCCCCGTAAAATAAAATTTTTTTTGGTTTGATTTGATTTTAATTTTTTTGGACAAGAAATGTAAATTATTATCTGTTCTCTGTGTATAATTCTATTCTATTATTATTATTATTATTATTTGCTATTACTTTTTCGGTTGTCTTTTTTTTTTCTTTGTCTTGTCTGTATGTCTGACATGAACTAAACTAACAAACTATTATTCCGACTGTTGTATGAATGAGTAAAAGACAGAATCACACACACACACACGGCATACTACTACATGCAAACAAGTCGAACCAAATTAGACACTTTGTATGTTTCAACACATTCACACACGTGTGTGTGTGTGAGTGTGTTGTCCATCCATTAGACACACAGTCACATACACACTACTTGAACATTTGGGATCACAATGAACCTAGTGTTTGATTTATTCCACAGGCTCTGTTGTTGTTGTTGTTGTGTTTGTGTGCGCGTGTGTGTTACTACAGAGTTACTGTCAGACAACGATGTCTTTTCATTTTGTGGAATCAGGCTTTAATTAGCCGAGACTAATCGAATCGATTTTTTTTTTTTTTTTTTTTAGCAGTGACAGCAACCGTCGGCCGCGAGTAGGAGCTGACAGGAGCTGCTGGGATTCGGTAAATACAAGCGAGCTCTCAAGTCGTCGAGGCGACGCTGACGCATGCGCGTGCAGGCGTGCGCACGCACGCACGCGTTCAGCGCAGCGGAGGTGGATGGGTTTTCGCTTGAAACGGCGGCACCTGCGTTCCTGCTGTGTCACCATGCTGTCTCAGACTGCCGCTGAGCAAGGACAAGGTCATCTCTCCAGGGTGACATAAGCGCACGCACACACACACACACACACACACACACACACACACACACAGGTACAGACCACATGCAGAAAAACTGCGTAACAGACCGTGTGTCCTCATGTCCTTGTTGCAACCACTGATACAAGATAGTCAAGAATTTCCTGCCACTTAAAGTGACAGTCCGGTGTCAGTTTATCGCCATGACGACGAGTCCAACACCCCCTCAAAGAGCTAGAGTACGTTAGAAAAAAGGAATGTCCAGTTTGACTATCTCTTCTTTCCACAGTCAAATGGCTAACTATTAACGTGATAGGGGCAGCCGGCCAAACGTATTTTATAACGCTTTTTAACCGCTAATTAAAGCCTAAAATGACACTACACTTTGATAGTAGCATGAACAGGGTCCCTAAGTACCATTAACTTAGTGGAGTTTATTAAAAAGACTGTTTTACAAGACTTACCCAACTTTTTCCGGTCGCCTGTAAGTTGTGGGAAAGTCCAAAAATCTGAACAGTAAACTATTCTTGTTACTAATAGTTAACTATTAGTAACTGATATTTGCCCAGACTGCTACAAACAGTGAAGTATATGTTAATTTTTGGAACAAAAAAAAAAAAATTTAAAAATAACATTCAATGTGGGAAAATATATCGTGATCGCATTTTTCCCTAACAATGAAATTAAGTGGGGCGGCCGGCCGAACGTATCTAAATCACAAGAAAAGCGAGAAAGGTAAGCGGCGAATCTGCTGATCTGGAACGCCCATCACGTGCCGCAGATCAGCAGATTCATCATTTTCCTCGCTCTTCACGGACTCATCGCCACTTGTTCAGGAAAAATGATGAATCTGCTGATCTGGAACACCCTTCATCGCCAGTTGTTATGAAAACAGGTTGTGAAACAATCTTTTTATATAAACTCTCAGCACACTTACCAAGTTAATGGTAGTTAGGGACTTTTTGAGTGGTTAAAAATGGTGATTCGGATATGTTTGGCTGGCTGCCCCAATCACATTTATAGTCAGCTTTTTGGCCCGTGAAAACAAAGGACAACTCCAAATTGCTATCACTTTAAGGTGCAATAATGCCGTGCTGTTTATCAAGACTGTACAATAAACAGCTGGAACAAAGGCAGGGCTGCCCGGATGTGGATTTCCTAGGGCAGCTGTCAAATTTCATACATCACGGAGCATCTCTGCACAACAACCTGATGTGGCCCATGCTGCAGTGAAGTCTGAACCCAGACTAAAAGCCTATCACCTCCCTCTCCTCCTCCTCCTCCCCTTTTGTGTGAGGAAACTCCACCACACTTGGAAACTAAGATGGAGATGGAGTGAAGACTCCATCAGACTCTCAGACTCTCCATCAATCTGTAATTTGCCCCCTCTCCCGTCCACCTAATGCTTTTTTTTTTTTATGTGTGTGTGCATATGTTCAACGCACGCTTGTCGCTGAATGAAAGCCATCTCCCTTTTATCCTTCTCTTCCCTTGTTTTTCTTCTTCTTCTCCGCCGGTTCTCATCGGTAGATTTAATCTTAGTCTCTCTTCTCCGTCTCTGGTGCATTTCCCCGGAGGAAGGAAGAAGCTCTCAATAATTCATAGTCTGTCTGAGCGTCTTTCTCCGACACCAACCGCTACTGCAACAACTCTACTAACTCTCTACTGGCACCAAGTTATTATAAAACTATAGTTAATTACTCATTACAGATAACTCTTTGATCAAATCCAAATCCTCTGCGCTCCCATGATGCAACCTTTTGTATTTAACACAAAGAAAATCACGGAGCTCAGACTTCATCACCTGCTGAACTCTCTCCAGAGATCCAGTCGTTCTTGGTCTATTTCCAGATGATAACGAGTTGATACTTTGTGTCGGTAGAAAAATCACATCAATCAGATGAGTTTAGAGAAAGTTTGTGCGTTGTAATTTCGACCTAAAGAGTTATAATGGTAGTACTATGGGGCATAGAGCCACATGGAGATAAAGGTCTATTTTTTCAGTCACTGTAAGACTCAAAATAACATTTGACTTGTGTGGTAGTGAAGAGAAGGTTCCTACAGACAAACCAATGCGTTAACTTTGTAAATGTACAGACAGATTCTATAGAAGATTGGATATGAAGTCACTACGTTACCTGTTTTCCTGTCGACGCCATCTTGTGTATTTTCAAATTCTTATCAGTTTGAGTCAATATAGACTAGTACTGAAGTGGAAATTGAAAAGAAGCTAGTTGCAACACTTTTACAGACGTTTCCTCAAGGTGGCGTCTTAAGAACTTCAGGTAACGTAACGACTTTGTAAACGATCTTCTATAGAATCTGTCTGTACATTTACAAAGTTAACAACACGTTGGTTTGTCTGCAGGAACCGTCTCCTTCCTACCACACAAGTCACACGTTATTTTGAGTCTTACAGTGGTTTAAAAATAGACATTTGTCTCAACGCGGCTCCATGCCCCATAGTACTGCCATTATAACTCTTTAGGTCAAAGTATGAGCTCATTATTATCTGGAAATAGACCTAGAATGACTGGAACTGTGGATTTTTTGTTTCTTGTAATATGTGCAACTTGCCTGGTCATCTCTGCACAGTTAGCACTGGTTACACTTCCTCGAACACAGAACCTCTGAGATAAAATACCTCTGAGAGTTTCGGTTTCGTGTCTTTTGAAAAAAACGTTAGTATTATTGTAACGTTCACAAACGAGAAGGGCTGAACGATGTATCTAAAGGAACGCAGAAGCAGAATCAACAAGCGTGTCGGCGATACATCTCTTCAGAGTGATTCCAGTTGTGCTTTTAGGCCCGACACAGTTTACGACGACACCGTTAAAGACAGTAAAACCCAAACAATAGAGCAGCGTCTGATCCTCACATGACTAAAAAGGTTAGCCCCAACCTGAGAGAGAAACTAAAGCAGGGTATTCTCCGTTTCCTCGACGACTAATTAAAGAAAAAGAGCCTTGAGCGAAGTGTTTTAATCTATTCACAACAGAACACTGTGCTTATACTGCAACGCTCCTGTATTTGAATGTGATGCAGCGCGGCGCTACGGCTTACAGCAGGAGTGGCCATTATCTAGGTCAGAGCATTTCCATAACCTCAAAATTTGATTCCTCCTCGGCGCGCCTTCTTCCACGTACTGCGCTTCAGCACCAGATCCCAAATGTTGTGTTGAAAACATCCTGGTCGCTTATTGGAAATGTTACAGACAGATCTCACGCTGTTAGAACACTGTTATTTTTATCGTTTTTGTCGAAAAAAAAAAAGACTCACCATGCAAGTGAATGGGGCATCAAGGCAGCTTGAAGACGTCGCTATTTTAAACCGTTAAAAAAAGCTCAAAGTAGCTCCACACTTGTTTGCTATTATAGCAAGGGTCCTGACATTTAAAACAAGGTGTTGACAACTTTGTAAGTGAACACATCGTTTATTAAAAAGACTTTTTTTTTTTACAGGAAGGACCTAGCGGTAGTTTCCGGTCACCGACAAGTCGATTGAAGAACACGAACCAATGGGCAGAATAGGAGGAGAGATGGTAACAAACTAAACCATCTAAGCCCATCTACTATGTTTTCTAGTTATGTAAAAAAAAAGGTGATTGCAGAAATGTCTAGGTCATTTATATAAATGACAAATGACAAAGGTCCAGACACTCAATGACAGCAGTCTCACAACAGCCGTGTTTCCACCGAGTAAGTTTAAGGTAACGTTTAGGGGCCGGGAACTTTTCAGGAACGTCCTCTCCCTCTGTTACTCGTTTCTCGACCGTCACGTGACGGGGAGGTAGAACACCCCCGTTTCTTTTTTTCGTTCCTGAAAAGGTTCCTGAGTTTTGCCCCTCGGGGACTATTCCTCTGGTAGAGACGCGCGCCTATAGCCAAGTTCCTGTAATATTACCCGGAGGTTCCTGCACTGGAAATGCGGCTAAAGTGTCTGAAGTAACTGTATGAAGATGATCATAACCTGGCTTGCCCGACGAACATGAACCAATGGGCGATGAAATACCGTTCATTATTATTATTTTCTAATTTTATTATGGTGGAAAAAAAGTCTTTTTAATAAACGACGTGTTCACTTACAAAGTTCTCAACTCCTCGTTTTAAATGTCAGGACCCTTGTTATACCAGCAAGGAAGTGTGGAGCTACTTTAAGCTGTTTTTAATGGTTTAAAATAGCGACGTCTTCAAGCTGCCTTGCTGCCCCATTCACTTGCATGGTGAGCCTTTTGGACAAAAACACTAAAAATAACAATGTTCGTGACACAATGTGCTAGCGTAGTTTTGCTCCTCAGCAAACATAACAACTCCTTCTCGTGTTTTACATATCAAAAAATCATTTTACACCAAAGTTCCCCTTTAACACACATTGTCGCACCAATGGAGCGGACAAACAGCTTAAATAAAAAAACGAAGATGTCGACGGCCCGAGCGCAAGTCTTGATGTTTGAGGAGTTTGCTTGATGAGCAACATTAAAACCATATGAGCCGTGGCCAAAACTATGACGTTCATCATTTTATCTCGACACACATTATGTTCTAAATCTATTAAACTCTATTCGACAAAAGACATATTGTTTAGAACTGGTTCAGGAGACTGATGTTTGTAGACTCAAGGCTGCGGTGCTCTAACCTCCCAGGATTTATAGATGCTCCTCTCTTCTCTTCACTGAACCAGCTGCTAGTACATTAGACAGTACAGAAAGCATATATATATTCATTTAGCTGACAGTTAACTTTCTGATATGGGTTCGCACCCATTTGCCTCATCAGTCAGCAACCCTATCCTTCATCCTCTCGGTGTCTAAAAGCTTGCTCTGTTTCCTTCTCTCTTTCT
The DNA here is from genome assembly GCA_016801845.1 of Polydactylus sextarius. Lineage (NCBI taxonomy): Eukaryota > Metazoa > Chordata > Actinopteri > Polynemidae > Polydactylus > Polydactylus sextarius. The sequence continues at coordinate 5,926,170 of CM028931.1, forward strand.
TCTCTTCGCTTCACGGTTTGTTGCCTTCCTCGTTGGGGTTCCTTCATTTATTTTTCTTTCCTTACGTCTTCGTTTGAAATTCCCGTCTCTCTCTCTCTCTCTCTCTGCCACAGCTTCCTGCAGCTTTCACATACACTCAGCCCACTGTAAAAGACAGACTAGATCTGGGTCAGACACACTGATTGCCGCTCCTGGAGACTAACTGTTCAGTACAGCTGAGTGTCTCGAGGCCCACGTCATTTCCCTTATTTTGCATTTTCTAGAGCAGAGGTGTGTTTTAACCTGACCGACTCGGGACCAGCACAATACATTTCCCAGCATGCACCATGACGAGGACGCAGTTGTCAAAAAAAAAGTTAGTGATTTAATCAATAAACTCATCGATACATGTAACTTATTAAGCTACCTCATTACGCTAACCACTAATCGGTAACGTTTGGTAAAGTTAGCGTTAGCGTTAGCGCTAGCTAGCGATTGCTAGTCGTCACTAGTAACGCTAATGTTTCCGCATTAATGCAAACGGACGTCTCGTCGGTTTTTAATCGATCGAGTCCGCAGGCACCATCTTTGTTTGTTTGTCGTTGTCCGGTCGTCGCGGAGACTTGTCGCGTCGTTAAAAAAACAGAAAAGAAAGTATTTCTGCACGCTACTTTAGCAGAGACGCTAGCGTATAGCCTAACGTGACGCTATCAGATAAGATGCTGGAAATACAGGAAGTAAACTACCTCAGATGATCTAGTGCTATGGTCGCCAACCCTTCCACAAAATACGGATTTGTCCCGTATTCGATAGATAAAAGATGTGTTCTCTCTTAAACAGATACGTTGTGTTTTTGGTAATCAAGTCAAAGCCGAACCACGACAAAAAAAAAAAGACAGATTAATCCATTAATGACGATTGAAAATCAAACCGTCCTCCTGCTGCCAGGCCTTTTCCATCCGGCTGACATTACCATCAACACAGAACACACACTCTTACTCACTTAGACCAACGTCCTCACTGAGATTTTTCCAGCCAGTACATTTGTGAATGTACTGATACCGTCTACGGCCTCATACTTTGACCGTGGCATCAATCATGTCGATCGGTTTTTCATTAAAGGTGAACTCTGTCACTTGTCAATCCGGCCAGGCAGCTAATAAGCTAAGTGAAAGGGGCAGATTTCTAACGTCAAAATAAGCGATGTTTTTGTGTCGCTAAAGAAGCTGATCATCTCTTTCTAAGCCGCGTTCAACACAGACAGGAGCCTTACCAGCATAACGCTATGTCTGTTTAACTCAGTAGTGGTAAAGAAACGCTAGAAAACAAGTGTTTAATCAGGTCACTGTTGCTTCATCAGTCATCAGAAGTCGTCGCTAGTTGCTACGTACGCAAGACGATGCAAGACAAGTCTCCATGACGACCGAATGGCAGCAAACAAAGATGGCGTCCGCGGACTCGATTGATTAAAAAGTGACAAGATGTTCGTTTACATTAATGTGACATTTCATCAGAAAAGAGTCCTGCTATCAGATGAATGGAAAACGTTAGCAAAGCGACGCTAACGCTAACGTTAGCGAACATTACTGCTTAGCACTCAGCGATAAGTTAGCTTAATAAGTGAAATGCATTAGTTTATTAATTAAATCGCTAATTAATTTTTTTAACAACTGCATCCTCGTCCTGGTGCATGCTGGGAAATTTGTCACACCTTCATTTCAAGCGCCTGGTCTTAGGATAAGCTTCGTCTGGAGGGTTGCGTGACCACACCCACTCAGCCTTTAGCAAAGTGACGACTAGCAATAGCTAGCTAACGTTAACCAACGTTACTCGTTAGCAGTTAGCAACAGGTTAGCTTATGAAAGAGATGCTCAGCCTCTTTAGCGACACAAAAAAAAAAACAACGTTCACGTTGACGTTAGAAATCTGGCCCATTCGCTTAGCTTATTAGCCGCCTGGCCGGGCTCACCGCTAGCACCACATCTCCACTAACGTAGCAACCGTTTGTGTCATTTTTGGCAACAGAAATCAACTCAAAGACTCTAACAGCAGGATATAGGTTCAAATGTGACACAGTTCATCTTTAATGCGTGAACTGACTGCACCACACTTATAATTCATTACAGACTCTTCACCACCGGATGCGAGAAACTTCCAGTTTGGTGTTTGTGCTCTTTACGTCACCGTCTCCGGCAGGTCTGCACCAGAGCACTAAAGCAGGATGAAGACATCCCTCGTGATGATAATGATGTGGTGTTGTTAGCAAACCATCATTATCGTAGTAATGCCTTATAGTTTACTGTCTTTTTTTTTGTTTGTTTGTTTGTTTGTTTGTTTTTAAAGCTACGGTTCAGACTGTCCTTTGACTGCCTTGTGCTTTTACTGGTGTCCTGATAGAAGGTTGGTTTGTTTGTGTGTGTGTGTGTGTGTGTGTGTGTGTGTGTGTGTGGAGGGGAGTAGAGCTATTTTTAGCCTATCTAACTTTAGACATCCAACTCAGAGGAGGCACACAAGATTCACAGAAGAAGCCGTGTTATATTAATAGCAACAGCTACATCATTCCAGCCTATAGATTTATAGCGACGCCGGCACAGTTTACCCTCAGCAAATCTGTCTATACAGCTGACGTGCAGAGCAGAACGACGCAGTCAGCACTTACCTGAGATGACAGCAATGTCATATATTGCTTCCTCTGACAGAGACGAGCTAATACACAGAGGAACGCCATGACCCAGTTGCATAAAGAATTAAAAAAACTACCGGGTAGGATTAGGATTTATGTCCTTTAACTACACTGTTTATCACATCTTTGAAAAATGTAGTTCATGCAGAGCTAGATATATTTGTTATAGTTAAGTGGACCAGTATCACCAGTACACCAGATCACATCCCAGTGTGTCCAGTCTGTCTAGTGTTGCCGACAGTGACACGTGGTTATACATGTTTCATGTTTCCGATATGAATCAAATCAATGACATCACAGTCACTGCAACCTGTGGATTCAACACAACACAGCTATAGAACCTGTTTGACAGTCAGCACACACACACATTCTCACACACACTCACACACACACACACACACACACTGTCATCATCATCACAATAATGATGATGATGACGATGATCACCATCATCAATACCATTAACACCATCATCATCATCAGTATGATCACCATCAAAACAATGGTGGTGATGATGATGATCAATATCATCATCATCACCATTAACACCATCTTCATCATCACTATCATCATCAGTATGATCACCATCAAAACAATGGTGATGATGATGATGATCACCATCATCATCATCATCACCACCATTAACACCATCATCATCATCATCAGTATGATCACCATCAAAACAATGGTGATGATGACGATGATCAATATCATCATCATCATCATCACCATTAACCCCATCTTCATCGTCACTATCATCATCAGTATGATCACCATCAAAACAATGATGTTGATGATGACGATGATCACCATCATCATCATCATCATCATCACCATTAACACCATCATCATCATCACTATCACCATCAGTATGGTCAACATCACAACAATGATGATGACGATGATCACCATCATCATCAACACCATCATCATCACCACCATTATCACCATCATCATCACCACTACCATTATCACCATCATCAGTATGATCACCATCACAACAATGATGATGATGACGATGATGATGGTGTTAATGGTGGTGATGATGATGATGATGATGATGACGATGATCACCATCATCATTACCATCATTAACACCAACATCATCATTATCACTATCATCATCAGTATGATCACCATCACAACAATGGTGATGATGACGATGATCACCATCAGTATGATCAACATCACAACAATGATGATGACGATGATCACTATCATCATCATCACCACCATTAACACCACCATCATCATCAACACCATCATCATCACCACCATTATCACCATCATCATCACCACTACCATTAACACCATCATCATCATCATCATCACAACAATGATGATGATGATCACCATCATAATAACCACCATCACCATCATCACCCTCCTCCTCCTCCCGCTCACTGCGGTGTTACAGTCATGTGTCGGTACCGGCAGCAGACGCAGACAGGTGCTGTGGCCGCTGCCGCTGCAGCAGCAGCAGCAGCAGCTCAACCGCCGCCCGTCTGCTCTCCGACCCGAGCTGACTGCTCCCTCTGTGTCTCTCTGTCTCATGTGAACCTGCAGCTGTCATCGTGTCTTACCGGTCCCCTCCTCTTCAGAGAGATGTTCTTCCACAGCAGCAGGTGCAGCTGGTGCAGGAATCCCATTTTGCCTCGTTGCCCACTTGTGTCTGAAACAAGTTACGACGTTAGCATCCCGGCAGTGGCCTGTTGGTATCGGCTGGGCTTAGATAACCGCGGAGTGTCCGTCCCGTTCCCCGGCGTCCGTGAGCATACTGACGCCGCTGAGACGCGTCGGCCTCCGTTGATGATAAATAACGTAAAGCTGTGTTAAAAAGGAGGATGCTCGTTTCTACCGGGAGCGACGGCGCGACGCTGTCACGACGCTGTTTGTCTTCCGCCGCTGTCCTCCGTGTGTCGGAGCACCGGCTAGCTCCGCTCGGTGCGTCCGTTGTTGCTCCGTAGTTGAATGTTGTGAGTTGTGGAGCAGGAGAGCAGCGGGAGCAGCGTCACGTTTACCGGAGTAATGGAAAGGAACACTTCCGGCGTGGCCTTTCAAAGGAAAAGCACTTATCATTTTTTATTTTTTTATTTTATTAATTTTTTTATTTAAAAAAAAAAAATGCGTTTCTAAAAAAAAAAAAAAAAAAAAACATTTTAATACCAGTAAAAAAAAATTATAATTAAAATTGATGGTAAAAAAAAAAAAAAAAGATTTAAAGTAACACACCAAAGTAACAATGACAATAAATAAATTGGACATTAATAATCATTATCATCATCATACAAAAGCTATTAGATAAAATTTTATTACTCCTGTGGATATTTCATATTAATAAAGCTCAAAATATTGCTTCACTTCAGCAGTAGCATGGATAGAGCTACATTAGTGAGCTAGTCAAAGTAATATTGAGTTTGGCCATCTTTTGTTTTCATGGTTAACTATAAATGTGATAGGGGCAGCCAGCCAAATGTGTCTAAATCACAATTTTTTAACCACTAATAAAGCTCAAAATATCACTTCACTTCAGCAGTAGCATGAATAGGGTCCCTACACATAAAGTGAAACACTGATAACTTAGTAAGTGTACTGACTTACTCAGTGTCTTGTTTTCATAACAGCTGGTGAAGTGAAGTGCTATTTTGAGCTTTAAAAGCGGTTAAAAATGGCGATTTAGACACGTTTGGCCGGCTGCCCCATTTATTTTCATTGTTAACTATTTGGTTGTGAAAACAAAAGACGGTCAAACTCGATATTAGTTCGACCAACGTAAAAGTTTCTCTTCAGGGGGTGTTTGACTTAAGTTATTACAGTATAAATGGTTGAAATAAACATTCTTCTTTTTTTTGTGTGTGTGTACATATGTATTTAATTGACTCATTTATTAATTTGATTTGTTGCAATGTCAATGTCTGGAGTCAATATGAAATTTTTAATACAAATATATAGTTGTTTAATGATTCACACTACACACTACAACTCTGGATAAAACAGAAAATATATGCAGAATAAACATGTTTAACCACTTTTAAATGTCCATCATCCCATTCCCAAAACTGTACTTAATGCTCTTGCTTATAGTCTGAGTGCATAAGGTGAGTCAGGAATGCCGCTTGTTTTGCAGCCGTTCTCATCATGTGTGGGAGGAGGATCAGAATGAGTACATTCCACTGAATGGGCATGACGCAACAAAAACAATAGCAATGATATGACTAAGATCACCACTACAGCTATTATTAAATTAGTCAAATTAGCTCTCCGAGGTTCCAGTCTACTAAATCAAGTTTAGTCTACATTCAAGTTTAGCCATTGAACTTGTAAACGCTCCATCAGGGGCAGTGGGTGTTTACACACTAGGTCCCGTTCAGCCTTTAAAGTGAAGTCCGATCAATAACTGAGCTTTTTTGGACCATGTGTGAACACTCTATGTGCACTCAGATGCATTTAAAGCAAACCGTCCCCGTAAGCGGTACGGGTACGGTTTGCTGCACACAAAGTGCTCCGGGTGGAGATACGAGCACAACACAGTTCTTTAAAAGCAAGACTCCTCCTGATGCTGTGAAACGCACAGCTGAGGCGAAGTGAAACCTCTGTTGTTGTTTTTTTATAGCATCATTTCTGCAAAACTGTCAGAGGTTAAGATAAAATTTTATCAGTCCCGTACCAGAAGAAAAATATTGTTTCGGTTTAGTATTTGTAGCTCCACGTACAGTGTAGCCGATCCATGATTAACCGATACTGATAAAGAACGATGTAATAAACAGGAAGCTGTTCGTTTGCTTGCTCGCACAAAGCCTCTTGTATGTTTTGTTTGTAATGCTGGAGGTTTTTCTGACACGTACCCCTCAACATCAAACGTGAAGAAAAACGAAACTCCTCCGACAGTTCTCCATCTCCGACAGGATCCTCTTAAAAACGGCGGGAGAAGTTCTGAATATCAATGAATATCTCGTGTATTATTCGGTTTATCATTGTCATCTGATGTTGCCAAAGGAACTGAAACAAAGCAGAAGACGGCGTGCAGATAAAAAGACAAGGACACCTTTGATAAAACTATATTTCAGAAGAAAGAAGTGCTAGTGGTGGAAGTTTGTGGTTATCTCAAAAGTGATGCAACAAGACTGATCATTAAGTCGTAACTACATGACACACAGCCAAAGATACACCACAGAACTGGAGGTAAATGGGTAAATTGGCATCTAAAATATTCGAGTCAAGCCCCTTATGAAACAAAAGTCAAATTTTAATTCGAAATAAAATGGAGAAGTTCCTGATCTATAGGGAGCCTAAGTCACGTCCATCTACTTCCAGTCCATGTGTCCTATACTTGTAGAAATTATGAGCGAGAGTCAATGGAGAGATAAAAAAAGAAATTCTGCTCGCGTTTGAAATGTGTCATGATTTTCACATATGACGTTTGTGAATTTTAAAAACCATTTTTGACACAGAGGGACAGGCAGCAAACGCTACTTTAGGTTTTTGTGTGAGACCACGTGGCGGACGGCTAACGTTAGCTTAGCAGCTAGATACAGCTAACTTAGGAAAAACATCTCACACGCTAAGTTTTATCCACCTACTCCTCGTTCTGTCTTCAACCGGGAATAGAGGGGGAAAGAAATTGCGATGTGACGTCACCTACGGGACTATTCGGTTTATAGTCGAACCAGTTATGTATTTTCAGAAGCAGATAAATCAACAATTACACCACAAACATAGTTATCATTTCAATTAAGATACAGGATATGTGTGATTCAGGATAGAAGTCAAAGTGGATCAGAAAATAATTCTTATCTCTCCATTGACTTTTATTCCAAGGTTCAGTGGGGTCAACTGGAAAGGGGCTTGACTTACTGTATATTATGCCCCCTATACCGACTACCGCATGATCAGTTCAGTAGATCGAAACAGTTCGGATCATAACCATCATCCTCTATGGAGGAAAACACCTCCACCCCTTTGTGAAGGAAGGGTTTCAGAGGGTCGCGACAAGAGGCCTGTGTTCTTTATGATATAGAAGAAAATAACACGCCATTGTCCCCTGATTGTCACAAACCCACGTGTAACCTGCTACTGAAGCTGATTTCAAACCTGCTGAAGCCTTCACACACATCTCCATACTGAAACCATGTTGGTGGCAAACATGAGTCATGTAGTTTCTTTTACCAGCGTGTTTGCCAACTAGTGGCCGCTGGTAAGATTTTGCGGCCCAGGCGAGCTGGACTTGCAGTTTCCAGCAGATATAAAGCTGATGTGAGGGTGGGGTCAATCTGCTCTTTTGCTGCCTGTGCGGCGGTGGGAGTAGGTGTTAAAAGCAGTTAAAGGTGTGTTTGCGAGTGTGGGTGTGGTAGACGCGGTTCAAAAATATCTTTCAGGGTTAACACCAGCCTTCTGCTGGCACACGTACATGGCGCGCGCAAAAACAAATTAAAAACCAGCCGAGAGGAGTAAATCAAGCAGAAAAACGTAGGAGGGTAGAGAAGTTTTGCGCTAGGCGATGCATTGAGAAGTCATTGAAACACACAAGATGTGGTTGGCACCTAAAGGAGCTGTGCCCCTTTCCTCTGCAGTGCTGCAGAGAACAGGAAGAGGAAGACCAGCTTGTGGTTTTTAGAAAAAAAAAACTAAAATCAGCACTGCTAATGTTACTCGGTGCCATTCGCTGCTAGCTGGGGTTAATTCTACGGCACACGGATGCGTTTTTTGACTTTGTGACTGTGAAACAGGGTGGCACGGAGACTCATGGGCGAGGGCTTTTTCTAACGCCCTCTTAAAAAGCCCTCACCCGTCTCACCCTGAAACTGAAGAGGAAGATATTATTCCACATTTGCAGCATTCAACATGTAGAACCAGTTCATTTCAAATTCTAGCTTTTTCTTGGTGCCATCTTTATTTTTTTTTTTTTTGCTGCTGCTGACACATGGATCTTTGGATTGTTCACCAACTGTAACACCCTGCCATTGACAAGTGGAGGGTATGAGGCAAGAGATGAGTCAAATATCTCAGAGGAAAGGGGGTGTGTGGAAAGTGGGAGCCTGCATTTCCTTTACATATTCTTGGACATACCGAGATGGACGGAGACGTTCGGGAAGCAAACACCCTGATGTCACAACGCCCAGGTAAGATACATACACGTAGCCGGCGGCTGATGATTCATGATTAATCATTAAAATGTGGAAATGAAAGTTTGGCGAGAAAGTTGTTTAAGGTTAAGGTTAAGGTTTTATTTTGCGAAATTCTTTAGCAAAATAAGATAACAAAATTGGAAAAAGATCATTAGGTTTTTCTTTTTTTTTTCCCCTCTTTTTAAATAATTATTATTAAAATCGTCTTTTTTCCCACCTCAGATTTTTATTTACTTATTTATTTATTTTGCTTCTCCATATACATAAGGCTTATCTTTGTGGTGTAACCAACGTTCAGGGTGTGCCAGCTTTACAGATCCTGTTTGTTTAATCGCTCAATACGCTTTATCACCATCAATCAGCACAATATGGTTACTGTTTCTGTTAGTGTTAGAATAAAGCACGAGAACTTTGTTTTTATATATATATATATATATGTGTGTGTGTGTGTGTGTGTGTTCATATGTGTAGTGTGTGTGTGTGTGTGTGAGTTTGTGAGGCTGGTGATTCTGATTTGTTAACTCTTTAACGTCGGGCATGTCAAATAATAGCTGAAAAATTCTTATTTATTTATCTATTTTTTTTTTTTTTGATTGATTTTTGATGATTTTTTTGGTTGTTTGTATTTATTTATTTTTTAATTGATACCGTTTTTTTAAAAGCCTTTTTTTATATATATATCACGAATACATTTTTTTGTACATTTTTCATTTATCACTATTTTAAAAAAAAAAATAAAAAAAATCATAATTTGATACATGCTGATCATTTTTTGATAAGACCGAGGTCTCAGAAACTCACGTATCAAATACCGGACCGATAAAGGGTTAATTTTGCAGAATTTCGCCAAATTTTTTTCCTCATATTTTTTTTTTTTTTCTTTCTTGTCATTTTCATCTACTCCCTTAAATGAAACAGAATCAAATGTGCTTTCCAGCAGAGCTGTTTTTTCCTGTTAACTGATGACAGTGTAATGATATTTCTGATCTACCCTTCCTTCCTCTCTAGTTCCACGCCAATGAACTGAATCCCTTTTGAAGTGAGATACACCCGCTTGGCCGTGATGTCATCCGAATCGCCAGCCTTTCTCCTCCTCCTCTTCCTTACCCTCCTCAGCTTCCTCTCATCGCTGTTTTACCACAGCAGCCTGTTGGAGCGCAAGCTCTACGTGCAGAAGAGTCAGCAACGCGCCGTTCAGAGGAACATCACCATCTTGCTGTGGCACTGGCCGTTCGGTCGCTCCTACAAGCTGAGCGGAAACGAGTGCTTGACCATGTACAACATCAGCCGCTGCTTCCTCACCGACAGCACCACCGCCTTCTCCGCCGCTGACGTGGTCGTCTTCCACCACCACGAGCTGGGTAACGGCCTGACGGCGTTGCCCGTCCACCTGAATCGCTCGGCCTCCCAGCGCTGGGTGTGGATGTCCTTGGAGCCTCCAATCAACAACGCCAACCTGGCGCAGTTCAACGGCGTCTTCAACTGGACCATGAGCTACAGGCGTGATGCGGATATACCCATCCCGTACGGGAAGACCGTTGCTGGGGGCGACAAGCATCGCTTCAGGGCGAATCGCTCGTGTCTGGTGAGCTGGGTGGTCAGCAAATATCAACCTCTCCAGGCTCGGTCTGTTCTTTACCGACATTTAAAGAAGTACATCCCCATTGAGGTGTACGGCAGGTGGAACAACAAACCTCTGTCGGACAGCACGCTGTTGCCCACTATATCAAACTGCTTCTTTTATCTTGCTTTTGAGAACTCTGAGACGAAGGACTACATCAGCGAGAAGCTCTGGAGGAACGCTTTCCAAGCAGGGGCCGTACCGTTGGTTCTGGGCCCCAGTAGGGCCACCTACGAAGCTTTGGCTCCTCCTGGATCCTTCATCCATGTGTCTGATTTCAACAATCCAGCAGATCTGGCCGCTTATCTAAAGCGCGTGGCTTCCGACAAGAGCGCCTACGAGGAGTACCTCAAGTGGCACCGCACTCACAGAATCAAAATGCTTACCGACTGGAGAGAAAGGCTTTGTCAGATCTGCGTCAGATTCAACAGTCTACCTGCCTACAGAGTCTACCAGGACCTGGAGAGCTGGGTTAACAGCTAACATTCTGTCTGTTCATGCTTTCAGACTTTCCTCGGGTGTCTTTGAGTGGGAACCGATACTGTTTATTTACCACATGTTAATGTGAAATACCGAAAAGTGACACTTTGAATGACTCGGTCAGCCTTGAAGTTTTGTTATACAGTAAGGGGAACTAAGTCGAATACTGTCAGACCTCACGGTTGGCTGCTCAACAAACACAAAAAAGCGGAAGTTGGAACTTTAGTGGGTGTGAAACGCAAGCATGATTTGTTCCAAGACATTGACTGTGAACAGAAGACAGTCAACAACAAACTTGGTTTTCTTTATCCAACTTTTAATGACTTGAATTTAACCAGGAAAATCCCATTGAGATTAAAAAACCTCTTTCTACAACATATTCCGCGCAAATGACGCGGAGAGGAACACCGTGACAAAAGTAATCATACGTGGTTTGGGACTTGAATTTGTCCGAAAATAGTGAATTTGTTGGAAAGAAAATTTACAATATTGAACATTCACTTCAATTAAGTCCCTGTGGGTGTTGCTGTGTTGCCTGTTTTGGGTTGTGCCCACCAAAACCCCACGGACAAAAATTCCATTTGTCTTAGGATACCACAAACCGGGGTCCATTCTCCCAGACAACACCAAGACCCTGGACCCCCCTGGTCCAGGGTCCAGGGCTGGTAATTTGTTGTAGGGGTTTCTAATTAGTTGATAGTGGTATCAATTACCCGGCTTCACACTGTCAGGCTAAAGACCGAGGTAACCGAGGGCTAATTGCTTTCACACCATCTCGAGCCGGTGCTAACGGGTGCCACCTCTGGCCCGACCAAAACCACTCGGGACTAGAGGCGGGGTCAACGTTAAGGCGGGGTCAACCCGTCGCTGTAGACAGCAAATAGATGCAATAAAGATGGCAGCGCAGAAATGTATTTACGATTTTAGTTGCTACGGAGAACGATGGACCGACAGTTCTGATCTCGGAACGAGGAGGTCGTGAAACACGCCGCGGCAGAGCTTTCCTGGGGTGAGCGTCCACAGAACTGCCCTCCAAGTCTGAGAAAAACTTAAGAAACAGCGAACGCGGTATAAGCTATGCTAGCGGGAGTTAGCAAGCTAACGTCTTACAGCAGACCCATGCGGATCTGGTACAACTAGAATTAAAAACAGCAGCAGAATTGATCGTTTGCTCGCCGTGACGTTTTCACAAACGGAGGCTTGACGAAGGGTAACCCAGAGAGGCTAGGGGCACGGCAATCTGAACACAAAAGTCTCGGGGTTAGAAGACCTGAGACGCTAACACCAAGGTGGCCCCCGAAATGGCCTTGGCATGACTATTGAATTCAAAAGTAAGCAAAACCAAGTAACTGACACGTCATCGTTTTGTCTGAATTGTGAATAGGTGGTTCTGGACAAATTGAATGTCTTTGAAGTGTTCAAAGCGCACGTGATCGTGACTACAAATTGGACACTTGTAGAATGACAGGCACACCTGCTGCTCGCAAATAAACGCTCAAGATGTTGGCATGTGTAAAAAAAAAAAGGCAACAGGCTCCGTACTTCTCTCTCTGTTCTTAGTGGCACGGTTGCTGGTACAGCCTCCACGTGTCGACGGTGTGTAGGTGTGTGAATCGTGCTCCTGAAACTAAACTAAAGCGAATAAATCAGTGTTTTGAAACGCGCGCCACGTCATGTGTGAAACTACCGACTGCAATACCATGAGTCATCACGGAACTTGAAGAAGAGATCAAGAAAGCGGTTAGGCGAGGCCAGCGAGAGGCGACGTAGGCAAATTAAACATTCTCAAGAGAGGAAGAAAAAATGTGATTGTGACAGAAACAAGTGGCAACCCACCAGTGGCATCACCTGTTGTTTCTTCAACTACTCTTATGCAAAGAACTCTTGATTGTACCAATAAGAACTTGGGGAATCGATTGCTGAATCGACCAAACTTTACATTTATTGTTCCTTAATCACCTTTTATATCGATTTACGATGATCTGTAACTAAACGGTCACAATCATGAGGTTGAAATCAATAGTATCCAGGCCAGCGATCTAATAACTTACATGTAGTTAATCCATAATCACCTCTTAACACATATTGTATTCTATACATACCAGTTATAAACAAAGTCAGATGTTTGGAGGTTTCTATTTACAAAGATTTGAAATTGGACGTTTCTTCTCCCTTAAATAAAATAAAAAAATAAAATATATATATATTATTCTCATCATGTGTCTCTGTGTTGATTGTTGGCATATGTTTTTGGTTTTTTTGTTTTGAATAAAACCCTTGGTAACCAACCATTGGTAATCGGTGAATATTAGTGATCACTGGTGATCACTAGTTTCTAGAGTCTCTTCATTGTAAAAGGTCACAAGAGGTGACTTTTACCGCAGCTTCTTAATAAAAACGCTGAGACCAGGAAGCAGACCAGTTTAAGACGGTTTAGGATTCAGTATGTTCAAAACAAGACCTCTTAAAAATAACTCTTAAAAAAAAAACTCCACAACAAACCACATTTCACTTCAGATTATATAAATATTTATTTCTTGTCATTTCAGCTCTGGTATATCCACATGCATGCTAAACATAGTGGTAAACAAGTCCTCTGCAGTGTATAGAACTTATTGTATGTGGTCTGAGAACAGTCAGAGAGACAGAGACCAGACCCCGTCACAAACAAAACCAGACCAGCTCAATTTTGGTGAGGGACGGCAGAGCCGTTGTACCGTTAGAAAGACAAAGAACGGGAGGACATCCAACCGTTAAACAGTCCTTCATTTTGTTCTACAAGCTCAGCGGGTTTGAATAAACTAAAACTTTTAATACTCCCTGGTATCTGCTGTAGATTATTTACATACTGACACTCGTGTTTGTGTACATGTATGAGTACAGTTTTACACAGTTTACTCCCCCGCTGTGGGGGAGTTCAAGGCTGAAACAGAGGGAGCGGGCGGAGGCGGAAAAGGAACCGCAGAGATAGCGACTTTCCTGAGAGATGATGATTAACAAGAGGCCACGGTTACATCCAGGCGCCGCGCCACGCTCCTGTCGCCGGAGTTGAAGCGTCATCCTGGCTCTGCGATATGATGTATGACCTACATGGTGCGTGGGGACGGGGAGGGGGCGCACTTTCAGTCTTAGGCCACATGATGGCAGCGCGTCCTTTAGAAACAAAGTCGGCCGGACGTCTGCGCCTTGCTGTTGTTTTCTTGACGTTGGGTCCGTGTCGCGTTGAAATGGTTTAAAAAAAAAAAAATAATATCAAATACTCTCTGCCGCCCTCCCCCCTTTAACCTACAAACCTTCACACTGGACGTTGGATGGGTTTAATGCGTTTTGAAGAAGCTGAACGTCATGACTTCTCTCTGAGTGTAGGAGCCCTGCAGGTACAGAAAAATATTCCACGGCACTAAGAGTACAAAGAACGCACTAAGTGAGAGGTAAGATCGCTTTCTTGTACATAGTAGCAGCATATATATATATATATATATATATATATATATATATATATATATATATATATATACAGATTACGAAACCATGGGGACCAGCCATGTCAGTCAGACACCATATATACAGGTTTAAGATCAGGGTGGCCTCGCTTGCTGTTAAAGGATTTCCTTTCCCATACACAGCATCAATCTCATGCATAGAGCGGCTAGACTGAGAACACGACGGCTACATAAACATAAGTGATACGGATCACGGCGCTGCTCTGAAGTGTGCTCATCAGACGCTAAAATATTAAAATCCACATTGTCGTCCACATTCACTTAAATAAAACCAAAGTTCGCAAACTCGATAAACCCGCGCGCGCCCACTGCCTGACAAGACGCCGTTATGAGTTTGTTACGTTTTGCTTTTTTTTTTCCCCCCTTTTTCCCCCCACGGAAACAAAAATCGAGGGACGACTCTTGACTGATTAAAACAACAGCAGCAGCAGCAAAAGAAGAAGAAGAAGAAGAGGCGGCCGGACACTAGGAGACAGCGTCGGTCCCGACTTCCGTCCCGGGAAAACCAACTCCCGTGACGTCCCTTTTTAAAAAAAAAAAAAAAAAAAATGTCCACGATGCCTTGGCGTACCTCACACTGTCCTCCTGTCCACTTTAAGGACCCCGAACTGGGCACAGCAGTTTATGTGTGTAAATGTACTGTTTTTTGTTGGGTTTTTTTTGTTGTTGTTGTTGTTGTTTTTTTTTTTTTTACTTGTGGAACCTCTGAAGGTAAAGGGTGGAGTCGTCAAACAGCGGGTTCTTCACTTCCATTTCCCCCGTCTGAGGAGAGACAGAGAGACAATTTTATTTTTTTTTCTCTCCGCAGTTTCTACATAGGAAACTTTGTTTTTTATGGCTAAATTTAAAGGTGAACCCTGTCACATTTGAACCTGTATTCTACTGTTAGAGTCTTTGAGTTAATGTCAGTTGATTTAAAAAAAAAAAAAAAAAAAAAATAGTCGCTACGTTAGCGGAGATGTGGTGGTAGCAGTGAGCCTGGTCAGGCAGCTGATAAGCTAAGTGAATGGGGCAGATTTCTAACGTTAAAATAAACAGTGTTTTTGTCACTTTTTGTCACAAATCCCATTTCTACCCCTTACCCCTCTCTTTTGTCTCCATCTTATTCCAGATGAAGGGGGAGGGGCCAGGTATGAGAAATTTCCCAGCATGCACCAGGACGAGGATGCAGTTGTCAAATAAAGTTAGCAATTTGATTAATAAATATATTTAACTTATTAAGCTAACGTATCGCTAACTGCTAATCAATAACGTTCCTTAGCAATCGTTAGTCGTCGCTTTGCTAACGTTTGCCATTCATCTAATAGCAGGATTCCTTTCTGATGAAACGTCACATTAACGTAAACGAACGTCTCGTCGGTTTTATAATCAACCGAGTTCACAGACGCCATCTTTGTTTGTTTGTTGTCATTCGGTCGTCTAGAGACTCGTCGCGTCGTTTTACGCGCGTGGCAGCTAGCGACCACTTCTGATGATGTGTAACGGTAAAGTAGAGGTGTCTCATTTCCTAGAGGAATGTTTTCACCCCTTAACACTTTGTTTCAAGGGATGAGGGGTAAATGTAGGGGTAAGAGAAGGTGTAGGGGTGTAGGGGAGACATGGGATTGGTCGTTCATCTCAGTAGTGGTAAAGAAACAGTATGAAAAGAGTCTAAAAGCGCCAATTGTTGGACTTGTTTCTATCCCCATTCACTGATGAATTTCATTTCATTTTATCTAACGACGTTAGCAGTCTGCCCCATTCACTTAGCTTATTAGCTGCCTGGCTAGGCTCACCGCTACCACCACATCTCCACTAACGTAGCGAACATTTGTTTAATTTTTTTTTTGTCAACTGACATTAACTCAAAGACTCTAACAGTAGAAATATAGGTTCAAATGTGTCAGGGTTCACCTTTAAATGTAGCCGCTAAGGAAAATGTTCAGTGTTCAGAGCAAAGTTAGCTTCTCCTGCAAACACGCATGACTTTTTACAGCTGATCCTCTGCAACATCCAATGAGTCCACACTTTGAAAATGTTGAAAATGTCTAACTTTTTCAGTTGAAAAAAATAAAATAAAATGGACAAAATGAGGCAGAGTTTACTCACAGGCGCCAACCCGGGACACTCGTATACTGTGAAGTCTCCGTCCTCGTTCTCCTCATCAGTCGATGCTCCTGAATCGGGAACTTTTGGCTCATCCCTGTGTCTGTATATGTCACACACACACACACACAACAGTCACAAAAAAATATCACAACAAATACCAGACAAGGGGAAAGAGCCAGAACAAGAGGACGATGACTCACTTCTCCAAGGACAGCATCTGTTGTTTCTGGTGCTGGTAGTGGTACATCTGGGCACTTTGGGCCAGCTTCTTGTCCACAGGCTGAAACAAACAGAGGGTCAAAGGTTAGGGACATTAACTGCGTAACATGTGACAGTACAGCATGTGTTCAAGCTCTGAACCTGCCGTAAGGACAGTTTGTGTATCAAGAAGCTATGTGGAAAGAGGCGGCTCACTGGTTTATGTCGCCAACAAACAACTTGATTGATAACAACGTTATGTTAAAGGTGAACCCCGTCACATTTGAACCCATATTCTACTGTTAGAGTCTTTGAGTTAATGTCAGTTGACAAAAAATTAAACAAACGGTTGCTAGTGAGCCTAGTCAGGAAGCTAATAAGCAAAGTGAATGGGGCATATTTAACGTCAGTAACGTCAAAGTAAACAGTGTTGTTGTGTCACTAAAGAGGCTGAATATCTCTTTCTAAGCCCCATACAACACAGACAGGAGTCTTACCCACATAACACTATGTCTGTTTAACTCAGACTTCACAATAAAAGCCCCCTGCTAGTTTTCCGGTGTGAAGCTTTTAATATGTAGGAGCAACAGGAAGGTGTTTGTTTCAGAGCCGCTGAATCTAAACAACTGCTGCTGCTTCATATCAAAAGCTTCATGCTAGCAAATTAGCAAGAGGCTTTTATTGTGAATTTTTTGTGAAGTCTTTACCACTACTACATAGTGTTATGTTGGTAAGACTCCTGTCTGTGTTGCACGGGGCTTAGAAAGAGATGTTCAACCTCTTTAGTGACACAACAACACTGTTTACTTTGATGTTAAAAATCTGCCCCATTCACTTAGCTTATTAGCTGCTACCACCACATCTCCGCTAACGTAGCAACCGTTTGTTTCATTTTTTTGTCAACTGACATTATCTAACAGTAGAATAAAGGTTCAAATGTGACAGAGTTTCCTTTAATTTAAATAAAAAACAGTCCACGGTTTCTAATCCACTTTTTTGTCTACGTGCTCAGTGTTAACACCACCGAGACGTTTCTACTCACCACATTGTCAAAGGCTCTGAGCAGTCCATACGGAGGTGTGTTCACCTTCTGAGTTGGACGCACACCTTTCTGCAACCTGGAAAGAAAACATAAACATGAAATGAAATAACCCACTGGCATGATTATTTAGAATTCAGAGTGTTATTTTTGTTCTTTTTAAATCGTTTCTGCCCAAAAACTCACAATGCAAGTGAATGGGCCAGCGAGCCAGCTTGAAGACGTCGCTATTTTAACCCATTAAAAAAAAAAAGCTCAAAGTAGCCCCACACTTCCTTGCTGGTATAACAAGAGTCCTGACGTTTAAAATGAGGCTTTGACAACTTTGTAAGTGAATGTATCGTTTATTAAACAGTGGAATATTTCATTTTAAAAATGGAGCACAGTCCAATCTCCCTGTTGAATGGAAAATACAGGATCCAATATTTGGCACCATTATGAATATACAAGAGCAACATTTTGTATGATAGTATTTACACAGTAAATAGGATCTAAACATAGTTAAATTAACTGGTAACTTAGGTACTTTATGGATAAGATGATAATTTTAATTGGTGATTAATAATTTCTTCATTTCCAGGCACTTATAAGTTTTCTATGACACATGACTGAATATCTCCTTAGGCTGTGGAAAATTACAGTCATTTTTCTGAGACTTACGTAGAAAAATGAATCATTTATACTGGAAAAATAACCTTCACATTGATCAATAGTGACAGTAATTACAGTTGCAGAGGTTGAAAAAGTAAAACTACAGCCTCACGTCCCGAAAAAAGGAAAGTTCCATTTATAGCAGACACTAGAACGGACGGAGAGGAGTAAATAAATGTCTCACCTGACCCAACAGGCCCCTGCCATTATCAGAGCCAGCGAACCCGCCACGACGAAGACGCTGCTCATGACTGAGAAGAGAAAGAAACAGATAGTGAGGGGGATCGAGCGGCGAGCAGATGCGGAGGTGTTGGATCGAGACATGGCGACGGCGTCTGCGGAGCGGCGCGCAGCAGAGGAGAATGACTACGTGCGTCTGAGCTGTGACCTGAGCTGTCAACAGTAGAGCACTGATGATAGTAATTGACTGTAGCAGAACTAACTGATGCAAACATACCAGTTCTTGTTCTCTACAACCCAAGATCAGTCCTGAGACTTGTGGAAAAAATCTGGTCTGACAAAAGATTCAGTCATTTTTACTGAACGGATCTAAAAGCTTCCAACAGGCTCTGATGATCTCATTCCCGTGGTTTAAAGGAGAAATTTGGTGTAAAATGATTTTTGGGTGTGTTAACGAACATGATAACAAGTTGTTATGTTTGCTGAGGAGCAAAAGCACGCTAGCTTTTTGCATTACAAACATATTTATTTTTATTGTTTTTGTCCAAAAGACTCACAATGCAAGTGAATGGGGCAGCAAGGCAGCTTGAAGACGTCGCTATTTTAAACCATTAAAAAAAGCTCAAAGTAGCTCCACACTTCCTTGCTGGTATAACAAGGATCCTGACATTTAAAACAAGGCGTTGACAACTTTGTAAGTGAACACATCGTCAGGTAGGACCTAGTGGTAGTTACTGCTCGCCGCCATTTTGAAAGTAAGTCCAACAAGTCGATTGATGAACACGAACCAATGAGCAATCAACTTTTTTAAAAGTCTTTTTTATTAAACAATGTGTTCACTTACAAAGTTGTCAACGCCTTGTTTTAAATGTCAGGACCCTTGTTATACCAACAAGGAAGTGTGGAGCTACTTTGAGCTTTTTTTAAAATGGTTTAAAATAGCGACGTCTTCAAGCTGCCTTGATGCCCCATTCACTTGCATGGTGAGTCTTTTCTACAAAAATGCTAAAAATAACAATGTTCGTAATGCAACAGGCTAGCATAGTTTTGTCATCATGTTTTATGTACCCAAAGTTCATTTTACACCAAATTTCTCTTTTATAAAGATCCAAATCAAGACAACAAATGGCTCCACAAAACACCAGGGTCTGGTGTTTTGTGGGATTTTATGTACAAAATACACTGAGAAACAAATCTGAATAGTTTATTTTTGATTAATAATAGAATCTAATCTTAAATATAACTTGGTTTTTTTTTCAGTAAAATGACAGAAGCCATCTTTGAGACTCATTTGTGAAATTCTTTAAAGCTACAATGTATCATTTTTCAGGTTGTCTACTGACAAAAATCTTTTTTTTTTTTTTTTGCCATTCACAACTACGACCTCATTAATTATCAATCACCTCCACCAACAAGTCGAAATGTTCTGCTGAATTTCGGCTCAGAATTTTTGCATTTATATAAACACAGAGTGACCTGGGAACATTTAGGTGTGTGTATTTTCACACCGATTGTCCGGAACGAACTATTACCTCAGCTAAAGCCTGACCTTTGAGTGCCATTGTCATGGTGATGCGACTGAGTGAACTAAGTAACAAGATACACTGAGAAACAGAGTCAAACCACTGTGAAAGCTCGTCTTTGTCCCCATCCAGAACACTGGTAACAGGAGGGACTGTTCTTTTCTGTATTTTTTACCCAGATCTAATAGAAAAAAAACAAAAATACACGCAGGGAAACTTTCCCTCCTTGTGACGAACACGAGGACGACGACGCTCACCGATGAAGACGTGGTCGTTGGAGGGGTAGGGCAGGATCATGGGGTCGCTGAGCAGAGCGGGCGTGTGGTTTGTGGTGGTGGTGGTGGTGGGCGTCGCTGTTGAGGTGAACGGGGCGCTCTGACTTGTGGGCGCCATGGTAACGGAAGCTCTGTGGCTGTCACCCGGCTCACTGAACTCCTTGAATTCAGGTCGTGATGCATCCTGGGAGGGAGGTGCTGAAATAAGGAATGAACACTCGTTAAAAATGTAAATATAAAATCATAATAATGTGAAGCAGCAGCTACATCCACTACCTGGCAGCCTGGACTCTGTCCTCTGTTCACTGATGATGGCAGACAAGATGTCGATCTCCTGATCCAGTTCAGGGTAAGTCCTTGTCTTACCTGGAGGAACACAAAACCACAACCCATCAGTGCCTTTAACGAAACCAGATCAGCTGGATCCGGTTCTCATTTTAGATCAGCTGGATTTCACATTAGCCAAACATACAGACATTATGTGTAAGATTTACCCCCATCTACTGGTGAAGTCGTACACTACAACCAACCGAATAGTATCTTTAGCCCATGTGCACATTTCCTTCTACGGTGGCTGAGATGTATCAACACAATGTCGTCCTTCTCTCTCACTTGTTTTTCACTAATCACTTTGAGCATTTAATTTAGGAAAACTAGCTAGCTTGATGCTAACACATAAAGGAAAACGCCATAGACGTGCTAACACAATTAACAATTGCAGTATTTGAATTAACCTAGCCAGTAGCGAGTAGATAAAGCTAGCTAGCTTGAAGCTAACACATAATGGAAAACGCCATTGCAGTTAGCGATCACAGTAATTTTCATTAACTCAGCAAAAGATGCTTTACCTCAACATGATTAACGTACCCATGTTATAACATGTTATTATCTTATTTACATAGTGATGTCAGCGCCTGTACATTGAGCTCGGTCGCTTCTATGTTTATATAAATGGAAAATTTCGACTTGCTGATGGAGGTAATTACTAATTAATAAAGGCATAGTTGTGAATGAAAAAACTGATATTTGTTGATAGACAACATGAAAAATGACACACTGGGGCTTTAAAGCCATATTGTGTATGATTTATCTCCATCTAGTGGTGAGGTTGTGTACTGCAACCAACCAAATAGTATTCTTTAGCCCATGTGCACATTTCCACATTTCTCCGATAGTTGAGAAGTATCAATAAGAAAAGCAACTGTGATATTTAGCGAGCAGCTAAAGCTAGCGAGTAGTCGGCTAGCTTAATGCCAACACATAATGGGAAAACGCCATAGACGTGCTGACACAATTAGCAATTGCAGTATTTTAATTAACCTAGCAAATAGCGAGTAGATAAAGCTAGCTAGCTTGATGCGGCAAAACATGGAGCCCTACGTTGAGCTCGGTCGCTTCTATGTTTACATAAACGGAAAATTTCGACCCGCTGATGGAGGTAATGATCAATTAATAAAGTCAGAATTGGGAATGAAAAAACTGATATTTGTTGATAGAAAACCTGAAAAATTACACATTGGGGCTTTAAAGCCATATTGTGTGTGATTTATCTCAATCTAGTGGTAAGGTTGTGTACTAAAAAGAAAAGCAACTTCGATATTTAGCGAGCAGCTAAAGCTAGCGAGTAGTCCGCTAGCCTGGCGCTAACACATAATGGGAAAACGCTCATAGACGGGCTATTGCGGTATTTTAATTAACCTAGCGAGTAGCAGGACACTGGCCTGCCTGAACCATCCTTTAGTTAAGCTGCTATAGGATTAGACTGCTGGGGACTCTGACAATACACTGCTCCTCTCTGTCCCTCACTCCTCACGTCTCTTTCTCTCCCTCACACTTCATGTCCTGATATTTATATTTATATATTACATATTTTTAACATCTCTCGCAGTTGTGGAGTTTTGACTCCAGAGCTGTTGGACTCCAATTCTTTGACGACATCATCACTTTCATCTTCATCATCATTATTATTATTATTATTGTAATATTAATTGTAATGATAATTTTACTTTAACAACTACTTGTAACCATCTACTCTCTACTGTCTCTTCCTGGTCTCCCACTTTTCTTCCTCCCCCCTCCCCCGTCCTCCTCCCTCTCTTTCCTCCATCTCTTCTCTTTTCCCTGTTTTCATTTCACTCCAACCGGTCGAGGCAGGTGACCGTCCACTCTGAGTCTGGTTCTGCTGGAGGTTTCTTCCTGTTAAAAGGGAGTTTTTCCTCTCCATTGTTGCCAAGCGCTTGCTCATTGTGGAAATGTTGGGTTTCTCTATGTAAAGTGCCTTGAGATAAATGTTTTTATGACCTGGCGCTATATAAATAAAATAAATTGGAATTGAATTGAATTGAGTAGCTAAAGCTAGCTAGCTTGACGCTAGCGCATAATGGAAAATGTTGTCCCCTTTCAGCATTTGTAGTCTCAATATGGCGATGCGACATGGCGACCTGCATTGATACCGCGATAATACATTCTGTGTTATGCATTTTGACTTGTTGATGGGGGTAATTACTAATTAATGAGGTCACAGCTATGAACGAAATGAAAAAAGTGATTTTTGTTAATAGACAACCTGAAAAAATGACACATTGTGGCTTTAAAAACGCACACAAATCAGTATTAAAGATAGCTTCTGTCATTTTACTGAAAAAACCCAACACATATTTATGATTAAATTATATTGTGGTTAATATAACCGCCGACAATATCATTGCTAATTATACAGTCGGCAGGTAAACAGTCTGTTCAGATGCGATCTCCCGTTGCGAGTCACAAAGTTCAACCTGTACAGCTGTTTCACATGTTTCCTTCAAACCTCTTCAGTCTCACTGGACCTTCTTTTCACTGGTGACAGCTGGTTCCTGCTTAGAAGAGGTTTGTACACAAGGCGGCAGATGATCTCCCCAGGGAAGGGAGGGGTGATCAGCTATATGCCTCCATAGTGTTGGCATAACACAGAGTGGAGGAGCGGAGGACGTGGCGGGCTGCATCAGCATTAGCAGAGGGGCCAATATACAACAGATAACGCGATAGCGTAAGACCACACGGCAACGGCTAACAGGTCCATGTCATTATAAGTGTTCATTAATATCGATGTGTCCGGAATTTTTTTATTACACCGTCTATCATGAGGCCGCACAGTCCCATTCAGACTAAAACAAAAAAAATCACGTCAATCGGATGAGTTTAGAGAAAGTTCTTGTTTTGTAATTTCGACCCAAAGTGTTATAATGGCAGTGATAGGGGCATGGAGCCGCTCTACTTTTTTTTAAACCACTTTAAGACTCAAAATAACATTTGACTTGTGTGGTAGTGAGGAGAAGGTTCCTACAGATCAAACCAAAGTGTTTTTAAAGATGTAAATGTACAGACGGATTCTATAGAAGATCGTTTATGAAGCCGCTGCATTAGCTGAATTGCTTTCCTGTCGACGCCATTTTGGCGAGAAAACAGGGTAAAAGTTCAGTGATAGAGAGTATTTCCATGGAAAATGTATAAAATCTTATCAGTTTGTGGTAATATAGACATTTAAAGGGTTAGCAGCAGCGACTTTTACAGACTTTCAAGATGGCATCAACGGGAAAAACAGAGTCAGGTAATGTAGGGACTTCATAAACAATCTTCTCCCTCTTCCCCTCAGAGTGTTAGTGAGACACTGTGTTGACAGAAATGGCTGTTTTCTGTGGAATCTTGAATGTTCCGTTTGCGATGGTTTGTCATCCTGCGATAAACACGGAAAACGTGTCAAGTACTAGCGGTGTTTGTTGTGAATAGGTAAATAGATGGTGTGTGTGGGTGGATGGCTTGCTGCTCTGCTGTCATGCCCAGCTGCTCAGAGTGTGGGTGGACGGCAACAGGGACGAGGAAAGCGGCAAGAGAAAGGGGGAACAGAAAGGAGCAGCCACATGCGTGGGCGGCGGATGGGTGTTCCTGACCGCCATGAATGAAAAGCCGCCGCATTCCTCACGTACTGTCAGCGGATCAGACACAGCCTCATGTTAGCGGAGACTTCATGAGGCTGGAAGCCAGAAATCCATCCACGGGGAGTTTCTGAGGTCACACTAGAACACCCACTCCACAGCTAGATTACACTGGTTGAAGGAATGTCGAGTTTTACTGTCTTTGTTTACACAGTCAAATGTCCAACCATTAATGTGATTGGGGCAGCCAGCCAAACGTATCTAAATCAACACTTTTTAACCACTAATAAAGCTCACAGTAGCACAACACTTCAGCAGTAGCATGAATAGGGTCCCTACACATAAAACAAAGTACCAATAACTTAGTAAGTGAATGAAGAGTTTATTAAAAAGACTGTTTTACAAGACTTACCCAGCATCTTCCGTACAAATCAGTGAAGATCAGTTCTAGAAATGAACGTATAGTTCACTGTTTGTAGCAGTTTGTGCAAATATCAGTTAATAATAGTTTGTAAAACTTTAAAAATAGCGACATAAGAATAGTCTAGTGTTGACTTTCCAAAAACATGGAGGCTACCAGAAGACGTTGGGTAAATCTTGTAAAATAGTCATTTTGATAAACTCTCAGTTCACTTACTAAGTTATCAGTACTTCAGTTTATGTGTAGGGACCCTATTTATGCTACTGCTGAAGTGAAGTGATATTTTCAGCTTTTTTAGTGGTTAAAAAATGGCGATTTCGGGAACATTTGGCTGGCTGCCCCATTTACTTTCATTGTTAGACATTTAGCTGTGAAAACAAAAGACGGTCAAACTCGACATTCCTTCGATCAACGTAATCTAACTCTGGAGGGGGTGTTGGACTCGTCGTCATGGTGAAAAAAAGACCCTGGGTTCAACTGACACCGGACTATCACTTTAAGAGCTAATGAACTCCAAACTGACATCCAGTGCATATTAAAACGCTGGTAGGTAAAGCTGGTTTTGATGGTGTATAATGATGACCCCTCACTTACTTTGAATAAATTGAGCAGCGTGTGAAGTGTGCCTCCTCTTGATCACACATCGTCCGTGCAGGTTCTCCACCAGGGGGCGCAGACAGGGCCCGCAGTGAGAGCTGCCCGGTTGGCAGAAGTGTCGCCCCAACCGCGCACAGTCCAGACTCCGAGGACACAGATGAGATCCTGTTCACAAAGACACGACGCGGGAAGACCCGGTCTTAATATTCAGACAATACACAGAAAAAAAAACATAACAAACAAGAGACAACAAATACCACCAGCAGCTTGTTAGCTTAGTTTAGCTTAGCTTAGCATAAGAAGATGGCCTGTTTCTGTCAAAATAAAACACTTCTGATGGCAACCTCTTTTTATTTGGGTGAAACCGTTGTGGTTAAATTGGAAAAATGCATTAAATGGCATGGGATG
The DNA here is from genome assembly GCA_016801845.1 of Polydactylus sextarius. NCBI lineage: Eukaryota > Metazoa > Chordata > Actinopteri > Polynemidae > Polydactylus > Polydactylus sextarius. The sequence continues at coordinate 5,951,855 of CM028931.1, forward strand.
CTGTTAGCTTAGCTTAGCTTAGCATAACAAGATGGCCTGTTTCTGTCTAAATAAAACACTTCTGATGGCAACCTCTTTTTATTTGGGTGAAACCGTGCATTAAATTGCATGGGATGCTGTTAGCTTAGCTTAGCTTAGCATAAGAAGGTGGCCTGTTTCTGTCAAAATAAAACACTTCCGATGGCAACATCTTTTTACATGGATGAAACTGTTGTGGTCAAGTTGGGAAAATACACTCATTTGCATGGGATGCTGTTAACTTAGCTTAGCTTAGCATAAGAAGCTGGCCTGTTTGTGTCAAACTAAATGAACTTCTAATCTTTCTGTTATTCTATTTCTGCCATTGTCGGCTCTGAGTGAAGTTAGTAGCATCAGAAAACACTCCCGCCAGCCAACCAGTCCATCCGGTACCGGATCGCATCATTCCCTCCATTCTGATGTGTGATGTGAACCTGTCCCTGCAGCATTTTACCTTCCAGAAGTTTGCTGGATGACTGCACGAAGAAGCAGAGGCAAAGAGGCTTGGGGACCACACATGATATATGATAATGTCCCCTATATTAAGTTGGTGTCTACAGTTAATTAAAGCACAAGGATCTTCCTTAAAGAGGAGGTGTGAGGTTAAAAAGGTGAAAACGTCACGTGGATTTAAGCTTCATTACAGCTCTGTTCAACAGATAGTCCCCACAGGGACTATCTGTTGCATCTGTTGTTTTGCTGTGATACTGCATCCATTTACTTCTCTCCTTTTTTCTTACAGAAGAGGCAGTAACGTGGGTTAGAGCCAAGTGACGTTGGATCACGGGGGGAGAATAATTAGTCCCAACCATCAATATGAACCTTTTCCACGCCGCTCATCAGGAATCGCTTCCCTTTCGCTCTCTGCAGCTGGAACCTAGACACCAGTTGCCATGACGACTTCCATGGCAACTGAGGAGGTATGACATCATTAAGGGGTTGAGTCACTGCGCGGATGCACAAGTCAAGGATGAAAGGTTTTTGTCTCAAGCTGGTGTGTCTGAGCAGAGAAATGTGAGCGTGACAAATGGAAACGACGGCAGTTTGACACTGATTTATTTTTTTTTTTTTTCCACCCAAATAAAAACAGCATTCACACTGTTGTCATTCAAATGTTTATGATCACGGTCATTTTATTTTTCAGTATATTTATTAGTTGCTAACCAGTCAGTTTGTGCTAGAAAAAACAGTCAAACATCAAAACGTGCTGATGATTTTTGGGACATGGAAGGATTTAGTAAATATTTATCACTGAAAATGGATGAAGAAGCCACCAAAAGACTTCATTCAAGTTTTAAATCAGCCACCAGACTTTCAGCTCTAAAGCCACCAATCAGCTTTTGGATATAATGTCCAGTTTTTGAATTATCCCACAATAACAAACAATGAAAGTAAGTGGGGCAGCCAGCCAAAAGTATCTCAATTGGCGTTTTTTGAACCACTTATAAAGCTCAAACCAGCACTTCACTTTGGCAGTAGCATGAATAGTGAGGAAGATGACAAATCTGTTGATCTGGAACACCCTTCATCATCAGTCGTTATGAAAACAAGACGTTGGATAAGCCTCGTAAAACAGTCTTTTTGATATATTCTCAGTACACTTACTAAGTCATTGGTACTTTGGTTTATGTGTAGGGATCCTATTCATGCTACTGATGAAATTAATTGCTAGTTTTAGCTTTATTAGTGGTTAAAAAATGACAATTTAAATATGTTTGGCTGGCTGCCCTATTTACTTTCATTATTAGCTATTTGGTTGCGACAAAAGACGGTTAAACTCGATATTTGTTTGACCAAGGTAAAATAGCTGTCTGTAGTAGCATGAATAGGGTCCCTACACATAAATCAAAGTATCAACAACCGTGTACTAAGAGTTTATTAAAACAGACTGTTTTATTGTTTTCATAACAACTGGGTGTTCCAGATCAGCAGATTCATCATTATTATTGAACAACTGGCTGATGTGTCCACGAAGAGCGAGGAAAATGATGAATCTGCTGATCTGGTGAAGAGCATTTTGGTCATGTGGGTTGTAGTTTTTACCAAGTGGCAGGAGTCAAATCTGTTTCAGTTACATAAGGGACATCTGCTACTATTACTATAAACCTTTTTATGGCTTAGTAATCAATACGTCTGCTGAAGAAGATATCAAACTGCACGTACACATAGAGCTGTGCACTTAGGCCAACGCTAAACGTGAGCGATGTTAAACGTCAGTGATGCTAAGCTTTAGCAATGCTAAACATCAGCAATGCTACGCTTTAGGGATGCTAGATGTCAGCGATGCTCATCACCAGCAATGCTAAACATTAGCGATGTGCATTGTCAGCGATGCTAAACATCAGCAATGCTTATCATCAGCGATGCTATGTGTCAGAGATGCTAAGCTTTAGCATTGCTAAACATCAGCAATGCTACGCTTTAGGGATGCTAGATGTCAGCGATGCTCATCACCAGCAATGCTAAACATTAGCGATGCGAATTGTCAGCGATGCTAAACATCAGCAATGCTAAATGAGGGCGATGCTACATGTCAATGACGGTAAACATCAGCGATGCTAAACATCAGCAATGCTAAACAACGGCAATGCTGAACGTCAGCAATGCTAAGCTTTAGCGATGCTCAATGCCAGGGATGCTAAACATCAGCGATGCTAAACATCAGCGATGCTACACATTGGTGATGCTACATGTTGGCGATGCTAAATGTCGGCGATGCTAAGCTTTAGCGATGCTACACGTCACCGATGCTAAATGATGGTGATGCTAAACATCAGCGATGCTATACATTGGCGATGCTAAACATCAGTGATGCTAAAAATCAGCGACGCTACACTTCGGCGATGCTAACATTAGCTGTAAGCGTTATTTTGTTTTTATTTTATTTTAGTTTGCAACAGAAGCTTCAAGACTACAAGTACTGAATCATTTGAAGCGCACGGCGGCCTGACCTTGTCGAGTACAACATCAGCAGCTAATCTATGCAAAGCTTTGCAACTGGATGATAGAGAGAGAGAGAGAGAGAGAGCAGTGCATTCTGGGACAATACATGCACTGCTCTCACATTCAGAAACAATTTCAAATTAAAGAAAAAAAAAAAACACAAAGAGCTGAGAAATATTGTCATCTGTCACCGAGCAGAAAAACAAAACAATTAAATACATTCAGCGGCAGCACTTTCTCCCAACTCTGAGCCTCTCTGCTTTGAATACCTCCACATTCAAATGAAATGACTGCAGAGCGTTTTTCTTTTTTTGTTGTTGTTATCAGAGCTGTAAAGCACATCGCGGCTTTTTTACACCTCTGTCAGCGGCGCTCGCCCGAGTTGCGGTTTCCTAGCAACCTCTCGTTTCTTTGTTTCTTTATTTCTTCTCTTTTGACCTGATCTCAAGTGAATTTCTGGAACAACGCTGATTATTTCTGAATGAAACACCGACCTCTAAGGTTTTATGTTCAAACTTTTTTTTTTTATGACCGATGCTGTAGCACCTCTCAGCTGTAGTTAAAATCTAGATTTCAACACATTTTCACATTGTTTCTAAAGCCGATTTTGACCAAGTTCGTGTTTTGCAATTTCGACCTGAAGAGCTATAATGGCAGTGCTATGGGGCATGGAGCCGCGTCCAGATAAATGTTTTATTTTTTAAACCAATGTAAGACTCAAAATAACATTTGACGTGTGGTAGTGAGGAGAAGGTTCCTACAGACGAACCAAAGTGTTGTTAATTGGCGATGAAGGGTGTTCCAGATCAGCAGATTCATCATTTTTACTGAACAACTGGCGTCCACTGAGTGCTTTTGCGCTCAACAATCGACTTTTACGGACTTTTCCTCAAGATGGCGTCGAAAGGAAAACAACTTCAAGCAATATAATGACTACATAAACAATTATTTATAGAATGGGATTTTTTTAAAATTTGTCCCTCGAGGGGAAATGTATCTGTTTTTTTGGCGAATGTTGCGGGATCTGCGATCAGTCGATTCTTTTACGTGTCTGGCTCCTCCTACAACGGGAGGAAGTGGAAGCCAATGTGGTTTGATAGTGATGTTTGTACTAAAAAAGTTGCACTTTAACCCTGTAATACTTAAGATTTTCCTTATTTATTGCGAGTCACACTGACATGGTGATATTCAACAACATTATCGTGTATCACAGCTTTTCCTAACACCATAAAAATGAAAACGAAAGAGTTTTAGGGCCAATCCCATTTCTCTTTTTTTTTTTTTACCCCTACCCCTTCTCTTACCCCTACATTTACCCCTCATCCCTTGAAACAAAGTGTTGAGGGGTGAAAACGTTCCTCTAGAAAACGAGACGCCTCTACTTTACCGTTATGCTAAAGACGATGCAACGAGTCTCCACGACGACCGAATGTCAACAAAAAAAAAAACAAAAACAAAGATGGTGTCTATGGACTGGATTTATGTCCGTTTACGTTAATGTAACATTTCATCAGAAAAGAGTCCTTGAAAACCTTAGCATCACTAGCGACAACTAGCGATTGCTAAGCTAACGCTAACACTAACGCATGCTATTGATTAGCGGTTAGCGATAATTTAGTTTAATAAGTCAAAAGACAACTGCATCCTTGTCGTGGTGCATGCTGGGAAATTTCTCATACCCCTTTGTTTAAAGCGCTGGTTCATATGGAGGGTTGTGTGGCCCCTCCCCCTCCAGTACGTGTCCTGGCATGAACCAGGTTAGCTAGCAGGTTAGCATGACAGCTTTAAAGGAGCGATGACTATTAAACATTCAAATTGTTTTTAAAGGCGCACCACGCAAGTCCGGTTACCTTCTTCTATTCTATAGGAAGCTCCTCCAACAGTCTTGGGACAAGGCTGAGTTCAAGACGCGCGGTACATAGCAAAATGTTTAATTCAACAAAAAACAGAGGAGCTGTTGAAGTCGCCCTGTTGCTTTTTAAATGGGCGGAGTTCATATAAATATACACGTACGTTGGTTGATCGGGTAACTCCTTGAACGCGCCTAGAAAACTAGGTCGAACGCCTGTTGCAAAATCGTTGCACAACGTTGTGGCATAGTGCACCTTTAAACCAAAAAAAAAATTAAAATACTTGCACCTTTAAGTTATGAGTATATGTGACGATACAACTAACAACTAGTACGTCCGGTCACCAACATCCAGAACCACATTCCCTGCGGCCGTCCATCATCATCATCACCTGGTCGAGTCAATGTGTCAATTATTTTTCCTGATCAAGTATTACATTGTCCCAGATGGACAGATTGACACAGTCTGGTACCTACAGCTGCGCTGGGAGATTTCAGAGCGGCGCTGGACTTACTGTCAGATCATGGGCTTATGGCTGACCTTAGCGGGCGAGAGAGGATCACAGCTAACAGGTTAGACAGTGGGAGGTCTGCTGACGGTGCTGATCTACCTGCCAGGTTCACACTACAACAATATACAGCATGAGACCTTCTGCGTTATTTGTAGTCAGAACAGTTCACAATTCACTTTCTTTCCCTCCCAAAAGTGAAGAAAAAGATAAGAAAATGGTCTCTGATTTAAACGACCCGTCCTGACAGATTAAGATAAAAATCACACCATCTTAGCTTGAGCTCAGCTAAATCTTCTCTCGAAGCTGCGTTTGAGAAATTGTTCTTGCGAGGGGGAGTCTCGTTGCGTTTACGGAAATAGCGAACACGTAGAGCTCTCACATCAACGCTGACAGCGGGAACGTGTCCCTGAAGACGACCAGACCACAAGCGACACCTCGGATGTGATAAGCCGACGCGCCCTGGAAACATACCGTTCCATTCACTTCTGATACTGAATCATCCATTTCCCATCACCGCCGCCGCCGCCGCCGCTAGCTAATATGATTTCTACCGCACAGTCCAACATCCAGACCAAGCAACACAAGTACAGCTTCCAAGACGTTCATAAAATCCAGTAAAGACGTTGACACCCTGCCGGCCGTTGATTGGTCAGAGGGAGCGTCGACAAAATGATCGGCCACCATTTTTAAACGCCGACAAGACCGATAACGTCGCGACCAAATTCATGTCAAGGAGGAACCGGTGACTCACAATCTCCTCTTCGGGTACAAAGTCATGTCATGAGATGACATGAACCAGGTTAGCTAGCAGGTTAGCATGGCAGCTTTAAAGGGGTGATGACTATTAGACATTTGAGAAATGTTTTTAAAGGCGCACCATGCAAATCCGGTTACCTTATTCTAGGTGACCTAGGTGTCTCTGCCTTGTCCCGAGACCTCCTATAGTCTCGGGACAAGGCCGAGTTCAAGACGCACCACAAAATGTTTAATTCAATAGAAACAGAGGAGCTGCTGAAGTCGCAGCGTTGCTTTTTAAATGGGTGGAGTTTGTATAAATGCATACATGTACATACATATATATATATATATATATATATATATGTTGGCGCTGATTGGGTAACTCCTTAAACACGACTAGAAAACTACGTTAAATGCCTGTTGCAAATCGTTGCACAACATTGTGCCATAGTGCACCTTTAAACCAAAAAAAAAAAAAAAAATACTTACACCTTTAAGTTATAAGTATATGTAATGATACAACTAACGACTAGTACGTCCGGTCACCAACATCCAGAACCACATTCCCTGCGGACGTCCATCATCATCATCATCATCACCTGGTCGATTCATCAGATCTAATGAGTCAATTATTTTTCCTGATCAAGTGATCAATCGTGTCCATTAACATTCCTCAGAGCGCAGGGCAGAATGATTATCAAACCTGGGGACCAAATTAATAATCAATTCATCAATAAGCGGATTGATCCTTTCAGCACTGAGTTGAAGACTTTAGGAACTAGATATCTAAAACAAACTGGTTTTAAAAATTACAATTAGCACTAGTTCAGCAATGCAACTTTATTTGAAAGATTTCGACCAAATGTTGTAAAATGACAAGACTCCAAACAAACCAACGCTCCTCCACAGGGCCACGAACCACACAGACAACAACACCACACCAGAGGGATGGATGCCGGAGGCCCCTCCACAGCTCTCACCTGTCATGCAGGTGCTCAGGGCCAGCAGGGCCGCGAACGCCACAACCTGGCCGAGCAGCGGGGCCCACATCCTGGGTACAGCTCGGACGACTGTCCGGGGACACGGAGACCGAGTGACGGAGCAGCAGCAGCAGCAGCAGCAAGAAGAGGAGGAGGAGGTGGAAGGTAAACGGTGCTGATCATTCCCTCATCATCCTCCGGTGCTCAGGGATGGTAAAGACTCTCGGTAGACGACGAGACGAGCGACGATCAGAAACAAACAAACAAACAAAAACAAAATAATAATAAAAAAAAAAAAAAAAAAAACAACGAGGCGGAGCTGGGAAAGCTGCAGCGGCAGGAGAGATCACGATCCCCCCCGCAGACCTCACACCGATGCCTCCGATCACACTGACCAGTCGTCACTTGCGTGGCACTGGCAAGTAGCTTCGTGACGTCAGCACGCTGCTCTCCCTCCGTGCTGCCTTCAGGTGTTTCATTTACACACGTGGACTAATGTGTCCGTGTCATACAATAAAAAAAAAAAATCTGAAATAACTTTATCGATCTACTACTACTACTACTACTACTAATAATAATAATAATAATAACAACAACAACAACAACAACAACAATAATAATAATAATTGAACTTAGTTTTACGAGAATAAAGTCGTAACAGTTCGACAATAAAAATCGTAAGATTTTGAAAATAAAAGTTGTAATATTCAATATTTCGAGTATAGGTCGTAAGATTTCTGGAATAAAAATCGTAAGATTCTGAGAATAAAATTACAAACAATCATAAACATCATAAAAAAAAAAACACGTTAAACACATTTGGACAACAATTCTCCAACATAATTATTTTATTCAACCTAAAACATCGTAAACGATGGTTGTTAATCATCTCATAATGATAGATAATGTAATGTCTTGTGTTACAATGTTTTGCAATGTGTAGTCATGTGTTTTCCGATGGTTCATGAACGCAGCTCGTCAAACTGTTTTTCTGACCTCAAATTTCTTTTATATTTTGTTTTTTTTGTTGTTGTTGTTGTCGTTTTCTTGTTATTATGACGTCAATCACGGACGAAAGTGACGTAATCAGGACGCAATAAACGCTGGCAATACTGATTCAATAAAAACAAACTAATGTTTCATTTTTTTTAATATATGTTTGATAATATTTCCGGTGTTTTCTCGTTATCCCGGTGACTCTGACTATTACTAGAAATAAAATAAAATTTTAAATATTAAACTGTTTTTAACTAAATAGTTTTGAAATAAATTGATCTTTCATCTTTCGATTAAAAAATAAATAAAATGAATATATATATATATATATATATATATATATATATATATATATATATATTTATTAAATCCAGTCACATCTTTCCGTTTAGCCTTTCAAAATAAAAGCATAAATCAAAGAACCCAAACAAACCAGGTCATTTCACAAAAAAGAAGAGTTAACAATGTAAAGTTACGACATAAATGATTATTAATAATTTTGTATCTAAAAAGAAATCCTGTGGTCAGTGTGAACAAACAGTACCGATCAGAATCCCGTCTCTGCTTTTTTACGGATGATGTGATACTTACGCTCACTATCTTGACTGCGTTAAAGTGCACAAGTACCGTTAATACCTGGATGGTTTCGCTCATCACGGTCAAACAGTCGAGTGCGGAACGATGGACACTTCTCACCCTCGGTGACACCATCTTGGCTACGTAGCATCGGCGGTGTAATCTCCACCTCGCATGAAACATGGAGCCACACAAGCGAACATCAGCACTAGTGAGACAGGAGGTGTTCTGTGTATGTCCCAACCAGGAGGACACCCCAGGAATTTTCTTTATTTCTTCAAATAAAAGGCACCAAATACAAGCATCATATTGATAATATCACGATGATGGCGCCAAAAAATATTATGTTATTTCCCATAATTCCCCCTGTCCTGAAAGACCTGGTCGACACTCATATGTTGTGCTCATAAAAAGCACAACATTCACTAGTGGATCACTGGAACCAAAATGACCCAAATCTCAAGATTTCTTATGTATTTTTATGGAACCAATGAATTTTTAGGATATGTTTAGTATTTTGGCCGTGACTGTAATAAGATAAATTGCACTTAAAGACCTAAGAGTGACATTTAATGCAATATTGACCGCCACTGCATTTATAGCATTATACAACCTGTCAATTATCTTCAGGAATTTAGCACCAAAGCCCAAATATTCCAAAACGGCTGTTCGAGTCAAAGGCTTTAGAAAAGTCTAAGAAAAGAAAAATGATCATCTAACAAATCATCAACTAATCTAATGTTACTATGTATAGATCTTTTCTCTCATAAATCCACATTTACTTTCACTAATTATCTGTCCCATTTGCAATAATATGCGCAAGTCGACGCAAACAATTTGTTTATGATTTCCCAAAAGAAATAGTCAAAGTGTGAGGTCAACCCATCTTGACCAGGAGCTTTATTTGCTGACATTTGTTTAATAGCTGTATCTAATTCCTTCATTGTTCTTTCACATTATTAACGTTATTTTTTAAATGGCAAACTCATTTGAGGAACATGTTGTTTAACACTTTCTTTCTAAACATGATAAAGAAGCCTGGTGTGAAAAGGATGAAGAATATCATTTAGAGCAAAACTGATATATTTCCTCAGCAATGATTTTGTCATCAGAGCATTCAACATTGTTAACCATCAACACATTTATTTATTTATTTCTTGCCTTCTTCTTTCCAGGATAAAGAAATAAGTCACACGACGGTCTGTTAAAGGTGCAGCCACACATCTATTCTAGATCTTGATCTTCCAATAGATTTCGTCCAAGAAAATTGCCTCCTATTGGAATTGTTCTCCCTCAATTCCTGCAACGTCTTATTACCGTGACTATCATCATATTATAGATGGAAGTACGTCTATAAAGCCACTCACTTGGAACCATGTTAAAATCTCCCCCCTTTCTTACATAATCATTTGTTTTATAATCCCCAATCATTTTTGTAAGGGTTCCTAATCATATTCGGTTTCGACCAATGTTATGATATCCATAAATATTGATTCAATTTCCAAATAAATAACTACAGCGATCCAATGAGCAGCCAAATCACATTTGGTGATTACAACCTCCCTAGGAAATTGGAGTAATCTTTGATCAGGACATGTCCTTTTTTATCTCATATTAGACAAGTCTCTAGGACTGCTTTTTTCCACTTAGGTAATATTACAAAATCAGCGACATCCTGTCTAAAAAGGATGCTGAAAAGTTAATTCATGCATTCGTTACCTCTAGACTACACTACTGTGGCTCTTTACTATCATGGTGTTCCAGTAACTTCACCAAAACCCTTCAGTTAATCCAGAATGCTGTAGCACTGACAGGAAGTAGGACCAGAGATCATATTTCTCCTGTACTGGCTGCTCTACATTGGCTTTCTGTCAAATCTAGAATTGAATTCAAAATCCTCCTACTTGACTATAAAGTCCTTGATCAGGCTCCATCGTATCTTAAGGAACTCATAGTTCCTTATTATCCTAATAGATCACTTCAATCACAAACTGCTGGTTTACTTGTGGTTCCAAGACCAGAATGGGAGGTAGAATCTTCTCTCTTAAGGAACCGGCTCCCAGTTTGGGTCCAGGAGGCAGACACCCTTTCTACATTTAAGGTTAGACTGAAAACTTTCCTTTATGATAAAGCTGATAGTCAAGGATGGTCCAGGTGGGACATGGACCCGCTTGAACCATCCTTTAGTTAAGCTGCTATAGGATTAGACTGCTGGGGAACTCTGACAATACACTGCTCCTCTTCTCTCTGTCCCTCACTCCTCCACAGTTGTGTCCCCCCGCCCCCTTTCTCTTTTTCAGGTAGCTTTGACTGATTCTTCAGCGACATCATTATTATTATTGTTGTTGTTGTTGTTATGATATCAATTGCAATGATAATTTTGCTTTAACGACTAGTTGTAAACATCTAGTCTCTACTGTCTTCCTGGTCTCTGTCTTGTCTTTCGCCCCCTCTCCCCCGTCCTCCTCCCCTCCCTTTCCTCTGTCTCTTTTCTTTAGTCTGGTTCTGCTGGAGGTTTCTTCCTGTTAAAAGGGGATTTTTCCTCTCTATTGTCGCCAAGTGCTTGTTCATTGTGGAAATGTTGGGTTTCTCTATGTAAAGTGCCTTGAAATAAATGTCTTTATGATCTGGCGCTATATAAATGAATCTGAATTGAATATGAGTTTGTACAGTTTGGTGCAGATCCAGATAATAATCCAAATCTGACAGGAAAAAATGTTTTGGCCTTGGTGGAGGTGCTGTGTTTATCTTAGTCTGACTAAATTACTGATCACATCTATTGATTAATGATGTTAATGATCATGTCAGGACTCACACAGCCTTTCTCTAGTTCCTCACAGCTGGGATCAGTCTCTGTTTTCCCTCTGATGATGTGGTGTACTCAGTGTTCGGATCATTTAGAACCTCCTCTGACATCTGCAGCATGTAGGCCAGAGCTGAACATTGGATCTCAGAGAGTCTCATTTCTGATCTGTTCTCTGACTTCAGGAACTCTTGGATCTGCTGATGAACTTAGAGGTCGTTCATCTCCGTCAGACAGTGGAAGATGTTGATGCTTCTGTCAGGAGAGATTTTATCACTGTTCATCTCCTTCAGGTTGTTGATGACTCTCTGGATGGTTTCTGGACTGATCTCTGTCTGACCCAGCAGACCTCCTAAGACTCTCTGGTTGGACTCCAGACAGAGACCATGAAGAAGCGAACAAAGAGGTCCAGGTGACCATTTTTACTTTGAAAGGATTTCTCCATGACTTTATTCAGGAAGACATCCAGAGATGAGTCACTGTGGTCTTTTCCCAGGAAGTCCTTCAGTATCTTTCTCTTCCTGTTGATGAAACAGTGGAACATGTAGACTGCAGCCAGAAACTCCTGAACACTCAGATGAACAAAGCAGTAAACTGTTTTCTGGAAGATCACACTCTCTCTTCTGAAGATCTCTGTACAGACTCCTGAGTACACCAAGGCCTCTGAGACATCAAGACCACACTGATCCAGGTCTTCTTGGTAGAACATGATGTTTCCTTTCTGCAGCTGTTCAAACGCCAGCCTCCCCAGCTTCAGGAGAACTTCCCTGTCAGCCTCCGTCAGCTCCTGTGGACTCGTCTCATGGTACTTGTGCTTCTTCCTCTTTGTCTGAACCAGCAGGAAGTGTGAGTACAGGTCCGTCAGGGTCTTGGGCAGCTCTTCTCTCTGCTCTGTGGTCAACATGTGCTGCAGAACTGTAGCACTGATCCAGCAGAAGACTGGGATCTGACACATGATGTGGAGGCTCCTGGACGTCTTGATGTGTGAGATGGTTCTGTTGGACATCTCTTCATCACTGATCCTCCTCCTGAAGTACTCCTCCTTCTGGGGGGTCAGTGAATCCTCGTACATCTGTTACCCTGTCCACACACGATGGAGGGATCTGATTGGCCGCCGCAGGTCTGGAAGTGATCCAGACCAGAGCCGAGGGAAGCAGATTCCCCCGGATGAGGTTTGTCAGTAGATGACATCTGATGACGTCTGTGTAACGTTAGACACGACCTCCATGTTGTTGAAGTCCAGTGAAAGTCTGCTTTCATCCAGGCCGAAGAACCAAGATGAACAGCACTTTACAGACAGCCAGCTCCTCTGCTGTGAGCTTCCGTAATGTTGGATGGAAAACATGAAGCAGCCTGAGAAGACTGTACTGCTTATGTCTGATCAAGTTCAGCTCCCTGAACGAAAGCAGAACCAGCAGCTATTCATTCCACAAACATGGTTGTGAAGTTTGCAGATAACAACACCGAAGTGGGTCTAATATCGAACAACAATGAGACTCACTACAGAGAGGAGATCTAGCCACCTGACAGGATGGTGCTCAGACAACAACCTTGTCCTGAACACCAAGGCCAAGGAGATCCAGGAGGATGGATCACACCCTTCTCTCCATCCATGGGGAGGAGGTGGAGTGGGTGAACAACATTAAGTTCCTGAGCATCCACATCACATCTGATCTCACTTGCACTGCTCTTTTGTCCAGTTCGGCTTTGTCTTTCTTTGTTCTCCATTTCGTTTGTTGTATAATATAATAATAATAATATAATATTGGCCATGTGACTGAGGTACGTTCAAACATTTTGAAACTGTGTAACAATTAGTTTCATCATTACTAGGAGCACATTGTTTTTTTTTTTTTTTTTTTTTTTTTTGTAACAACCAATCACAGCTTTTAGAAGACTGTGTCACCAAGCAACGGGGTCAACCGCACCTCCTCACTAAGATAAACAATAAAACCATAAATGACTTCATAAAGACACTTTTTTTGTTATATATCAATCTTTTGATCTGCCACAATAATGTAATGAATTTAAACCAAAATACCTCAAGTTGAGGGTTTTTCTCAGCAGTTTTTATGTGAGATATAAAAAGATTAATTAGGTCAATTAATTACAGATCATAATTAATTAGACTTTAATTTTTTAAATCTCTTGACAGCACTGTATTAAATATAAGTTATTCACAGTGAATGAGTTCTTCAAGTCTCTTACTTTGTATCTGAGGGTCCAGGTTCAGGACTGAAGACTGGACGATGATCTTTGGACCAGTCACTCTTCATAGTATCACTGAGAAATAAGATAAATTGGTTCATAATTATTCCTTATATTACCTTATATATGCTCACATGAGAGCATTGCTTAATTGATCGAGTTATTGATTATATCCCATAATTTTCAACACACTTATTATGATGTGTAGCCTCCTTTTTTTGGACAGTAGATGTGACTCGGTCAAATGTACAACATTATCTATTTTCATTAGTTTCAATATTCAACATATGAACCAGTATAAATATTTTATGTAGTATAAAGTAATGTAATTCCGGCTGTAGCAGCTATTACATATTGTTTGTGTTTGTTAGAAATGTCAGTTGTACGTTTTTATTGCTATTTCAGGCGAGCGACCATAGTGTCACTTTGAGCGTGAGTGACATCTACTGCCCATAAAAGGATACTACACATCATCCTAAATGCGGTGGATATTACGGGCATGATATATAACCAAAATAAATTATATAAAGGATAATTATAAACCTTATTTATCTTATATCATTCTTCCCAGTATTAGGGCATAGATTTGTGACCAAAAAATAAATAAATAAATAATAATAATTTTGCAATTTCAACCTAAAGATCTCTAACGACAGTGTGAGGGACATAAGAGTCAAGTCGAGACAAATGTCTATTTTTAAACCACTGTAAGACTCAACATAACATTTGTGTGGTAGAGAGGAGAGGATTCCTACAGACAAACCAGTGTTGTTAACTTTGTAAACGTACATTACCTGAAGTCGCTTTCCTGTCGACATCATCTTGAGGAAAAGTCTGGGGCTGACATGCAGGGCGAATATACATATTTATACAGTATATATAATCATTTTCCTGAACAAAAGGCCAACGTGTACGTGAAGTGTTTAGGAAAATGATGAATCTGCTGATGTGAAACATCCTTCATCGCCAGTTGTTATGAAAACAAGACGTTGGGTAAGTCTTGTAAAACAGTCTTTTTAATAAACTCTCCGTTCACTTACTAAGTTATCAGTACTTCAGGTTATGTGCAGTGACCCTATTCATGCTACTGCTGAAGTGAAGTGATATTTTGAGCTTTATTAGTGGTTAAAAAATGACAGTTTAGATACTTTTGGCTGACTGCCCCATTTACTTTCATTGTTAACTATACGGTTGTGAAAACAAAAGTCGATATTACTTCAACTAACGTAATATATCTCTAATAGGGAGGAGTGTGGCGGAAAGATACGCAGGAAAGTTCGACTTAAAGAGACACGAGTTGATTTGAATAATAATAATAAAAAAAAGTCTTAAGTAGTATTTTAATAGAGTATTATATAACATTTTTAAGACATTATAAAAAAAAAAGATATCATGCCAAGAAAACACGTGACTTACCCCTCAGAGGCATTATCAACAAGTATGTCTACATTTGTTCTGAGATAAGGCATAGTGGCTCCAGTTTTCTTCAAACTCACAGTATATACAATCGAACACATTACGTAAACTGCTGCTAACTAATGTTAGCTACACTTAGCTAATTGTAGCTAAGATTATGGACAAGTTCAGCTCGGTAACTTTAGCTTAAGACGCAAGTCAACTAAAGCTTGTTGACAAACGTCTTTGGACCTGATAAGTAATCACCTGGAGGACGCAGCCATTTAAGGTGTCGTTACAACCTGAGGACTCTGGACAGAACTGGATCCACGTCCCACAGAGCTGTGATCATAACAGAACTGGCCCCTGTTCCCCTCCTCCGTACAGTGTCGATCACATCTCGCGCTTTGTCTGCTTGTGTCTTCCTTCTGGCCGCCTGCATTTCCTCATCGTTCACGATACGCTGCTCGAGGAGTCGGTCCAGTAGCTGGTCCAGAACCTGATCTGACACCCTCTGAACAAACTGAGACCGGACTAAGAGCAATCGGTCTTCAGCTGGGAGGTTGTCAAAGTTGTCCTCTGCTGAGACGCTCCTCTGTGTACTTTCCCTTCTCGGACCTGAAAAAAACAAACAAGATAAATGTTAGTTTAATGAGTTATCATCAAATACGTCCACAGGACCCAGGAGCTTTCGGACAATAATCAGAAACCTCAATGGATGAAGACTTTACCCGTCAGGTCAATTAGACGGCTCCACACATTTGTGTTTGCTGCATCTTGGACCATTAAAGTCACTTCGTTTGTGTTTGTTGACAGGCAGATCTCAAAGGTTGGGTGGTAGTTTGGTCCAAAGTCCAGGTCAAACTCATATTTCTGTAAAGCAGCAGCAGTGTGAGCAACTTTACAGAATCTAATGACTTCAGATCCATGAATCGAACACTCACCTCGGGCTCGATGATTTCAGCCTTTGCACAGTGAACTCTGTAATTCTGGCCTATGATCAACTTGCAATTGGACGTCTTCTGGATGTAGAAAGAGGTTCGATGTCTTGCCTTCACCTTTACAACAATCAGAGCATGTTAGTCACTGGGTTTGTTCTGCAGCTGGCTAATCCTGGGTCAGAGTGTGAACAGCCGTTACCTCATCCAGAGGGATGTTGCGTGGCAGCAGAAACACACTGAGGTTCTGCTTCTGTGTCTCTGGGTTTGGCGGCTGCAGGAACAGCAGGATTTGGCCACTGATTGATCTCCAAAACCTCAAAAGTGTCTCAAAAGCCCAGACGAGGCCAAAGGAAGACAGATGGGGGACTCTAACAATCACATGAGTGTCGGTGACCTCCAGTGGCTCAAGGACACTCATCCCATCATTGGCGAGGTGGATGACAGACAGCTGGTCTTTCGAAACCAAAGCTGGGACAACACACACACATTGAACACGTGTTTTACTGACAATAGCCTGCAGGGGGCACCAAAAGGATGTATACGTTCAGTCGTTTTCTCACCATCATCGCTTTGACAGTGTGGCAGATGGAGCTCACGGACGGCTTCCTCACGACTCTGGATATTGAACAGCGGCCCCGCAGGTGTCTTTCCGGCGGATTGGAGGAGGCCCTCATCCCATTGGACGGTCTCATAGCGTAGCTCTGTCTCCTGATCCACGACAAACACCAGTCCAGTTGAAGCACACTGAAATCCACCTGAACCAGCACACCTGAACCTGCATGACACAAAGATTGATCAAGTTCATCAGAGAAAACTGTATGGTATTGATCCTGAATTGAATTGGACTGTTGTTGACTGTTGAACATGTTTCACCTTTTACTTATTGTTGTTTGGTTCATCCAAAAGAACCAATAAAAACAAGGACATCAATGATCCCTACATCTGGGAAACTATACAAACCCTGGACAAGAGATAGACTCATCTCACTTAGATCTGAGTGACATGGAAACTACTCTGAAGACTCCGTTGGACGCATGTTGGACAGAGAAGATTGAGTGACCATCAGTGTCCCTAACGACCACAGTCCAAACTACCTGCGCTCCCTAACAAACTCTTCAGACCTCTTGTGTCCAAGCACAGAGGCTAAACTTTGGGAATCCACCTACAACGAATTCTAAGAAAAATCTTAGAATTTTAGGGATTCCAAGATTTTCTTAGAATGACATCACTAAGAGTTGCTTTTAGAGTTTTTGTGAATACAGGCCCTGGACTGTGACTTGTGATGAAGATGTAGCTTCAGATTCAACACCTTGTAACGCTACAACCTGAATGAACAAGAATCTACACAGACATCACACACAAAAGTCATTTCATTGTAATAATTAATTACCTGTAGGAGACTTGTGAAGATTCAATTTGCAGCTCAGGTGTGAAGCTTGATGGAGGCTGAGATTCAGAGAAAAATCATGTTGTGTTCAGTGAAACAGATTGAAGCACAGGTCAGAGGTCAAACAAATCGACAGCAGGTTCTAGTCATCAGACCTGAAGGCCCTTGAGGTTTTTTTGTGACAAAAACAACTAGAAATTTTTCAAGTCCCAGTCCTGACTTTCTTTCATAAATACAAACTGGATGGTTCACAGTAACAGCTCTGATGCTCCCACAATGCCTTCTCCCTCATCACAAAGACTGACACAGTCAGGAGAAACCAGGAGCTGATTGATCAGAAAAGTGATCACATGATTGATCAGGCATCGTGAACATCAGGAAATGAAATGTTCTCGTACAGTCGTCATGTTGTTCAAAGACATCTGCTTTTCTTTCTGCACCCCCACAAACAGAAGTCATGTTGATTTCTTTGAATATTTGTTTTCTACACTGCCTCTCCTATCAAGATTTTTTCTCTCACCTTCATCAACTGCTTGTTTTCCTCGGAGACGCTGGACTTTGTGTCTGCTGAGGTTTGATTTGCTGGGGGACGATACAAAGTAAATCTGCAGGTTTTGCAGAACCAGTGTAATGATAGAAAAATGATCAATAGCATCAATAGTTTTTCTTACCTTTACTTGACGATGGAGCGTCTTTGCACTCAGCTGGTTCCTCAGCATGTGTCCCCTTCACTGAGAACATTTACAAACCAATTAAAATTCATCCACAATTTTTCTTTGTATCTTGAAACCACTTCAGCAGGAATTTGCAGACGTGTGATCTGAACTTCAGGAAGAGACAGATGGCAGATCCAGTATTCACAAAACCAGGGTCTTCATGAATAAATTGATTGGTTTAGAGGCTTTCTCATTTACAGATGCTGAAAGTGTTATAAATTACTTCAACAAATCTACATTTAGAAAAGGGCCTGATGTTCAACATATAACCACAGGGAGAAACTAATGCATTGTTACTCACAGGCTTTTTCTCCGGACGCATTAATCATGTTAGGTTGTAATCTGCAAAGACAAACACAACAGTTAGTTTTGTTTCAGTGGGTTTTAGCTGATCCTGGTCTGAGTCCTAGATCAGGCTCAGACTTCTCTATCCCCCTGCCTCCCTGCACAGCGAGGCAGTGTGTCCCAAGTCGCATATTTCCATACTTACACGTACTATACAGAAATACAGTGTACTGTTAATACCCGGATGGTTTCACTCAATCACTTCACTCATTACGGTCAAGAAGTTGAGTGTAGACTTCTCACCCTCAATGAGTGCCATCTTGGCTACGTAGCAGGGTTTGATTATAATTGAAAACAAGCTGACCTATATCTTGACGGGTGACAATCGGAATCCATGGTTGATGATTAACGTTCTGTCTAGTGGTGATTCAAAGGAGAAGACGACGTTGAGATCATCATTTCACAAGAATGCACAAGAATTTAAGACAGCACCACCCTGTTGAAATTCGTGCACTACGGAAGCACATAGCGTATGTAGTATACTACATGGAAGTGTACTAACAGAAGTATCCGAATTGAGACACACCGACAGGTTCATTCCAGTGTAGTGAGAGCATCACCTTCAGATCAAACCTTCTCCAAATCACTGTCAACTTTTCATTGGCTTATAGAAAAACCTGATGCAATGCTTTGATCCAAGTAATTATGTTGATCTACTGATCGAAATGCTGGAGTTAAGCCAGAGTATTTCTGATTACTGATATCTGAGCCCTTTGCTTTGACACTAATTATAATGATGAAAGCAGCATGGACCAACTCCAACACACTGACATCACAATATCCATTGCAAAGTCTGGACTCTCCACAAGATCCCGCAGCTCATCCAGGTCTGAATCCTTCAGGTTGTTTCCACTCAGGTCCAGTTCTCTCAGATGGGAGGGGTTGGACTTCAGAGCTGAGACCAGAGAATCACAGCTGATCTTTGACAAACCACAGTTCCACAATCTGAATAAAGAATAAAAGATGAAGATAAAATGGTGATTGATCTGATCAATGATGTTTTACCACATTTATACTACTACTACTACTACTACAACTACTACTACTACTACTAATGACAACAATAGAAGTAGATTGTTGGTAACATTCTGGTGAAAATACAGTAAAAAGATGAAAAAATGAAGGAAACAAAAAACAGATTGAATCTCCTACAAAACAGAAAGCAGCTCTCTGACACTGACACAAGATACCGGAGGAAACAATGACCCTGATCACAACAAAGTGTTGAGTTATTTATTAGTTTTGGTTCTCTGTGGTAATTTCAGTCATTAATACAATTGTTAGTTTATTATATATTATTTTGTTTACATCATAGTCATGTTTTGATCAGATTTTCTTTTTCTAGTTATTTGTTTAGTTAACTACTTTGCATGTTTACTTTTTGTTTTTGTTACTTTCTGTTTATTTTAATGTTTGTTTTAGATACACTGTGGCCACTAGAGGGCACTCACAAGTATGAAGGCAGGAAGCTGGTAGGAGACCCCAGTGAACCTGGTGGCAGGAACATGTTTTTTTAACCAGAGCAGAAGAGACAAAGGATTTGTTTGTTTACTTAAGTGGACTAAATCAAGCATCAGAGCCTCAATAACCCAGCATGTACATTCACTTTTCTTTTACACTACCTGCCCAGGGTGGAACAGTAATCACTTGATTTTGTTTAGTTTTACATTCATTCTGAACATGTATTGTTTTATTGACAAACCGCCACGACACAAAGTATCAAGTTGAACAAATGTTTTGTTGGAGATATGAGATTTGGACGCTTATAAAATGGAGAAAGTCAAATAATGAACAATCATTGTGTTACAGAGAAAATATCACTCTCTACATCTTAATGGTTCCTTTTCATTTTTCTTTTCTAAACATTTGTAGTATTTTGTAGTATCAGTGACAGACACAAATACGTCGTATTCACTCAGTCCAGTGTCTGTAGAAATATATGACTGATGTCAATCAAGTTTTAAAACCTTTAACAACAGTAACAGACAGTGAACTAACCCCAGAGTCTCTAGTCCACAGTCTGGACTCTGTAGAAAACCACACAGACGCTTCAGTCCTGAATCCTGAAGCTTGTTGTAGCTCAGGTTCAGTTCTCTCAGATGAGAAGGGTTGGACTTCAGAGCTGAGACCAGAGAATCACAGCTGATTTCTGTCAAACTGCATCTACCCAATCTGAATAAAGAATAAAAGATGAAAATAAAATGGTGAATTTTTAACACATTTATACTACTGCTACTCCTACTGCTACTGCTACCACAACTACTTTGAAAGGTCTCACCGTCTTCTTTTTCTAGTAATAACATACACAGTCATTTCTCTTTACCAGCTCACTGTTTAAACATCTTCACACACACATGAAAAACTCCAAGTTCAAACATTTGAAATTAACATTTACAGAAAAACTACAACAGGTTCAGTCAGTGAACTGACCCCAGATACTCCAGTCGACAGTTTGGACTCTCCAGTCCAGCACACAACTGCTTCACTCCTGAATCCTGCAGGTTGTTGTGACTCAGGTTCAGATGTATCAGATGGGAGGGGTTGGACTTCAGAGCTGAGGCCACGACTTCACAGTCAGTCTCTGAGAGTCCACAGTTAACAAATCTGTGATTAGAGAAAATATAAAATCAGACAATTTGTAATAAAAGATATACAACATACAAAAGAAAACACGTCATTATGTGATCAACATGTCATATCATCTTATTGTGTTTGACAGGAAACAATAATCCTCCTCAGTCTCAGACCTACAAATTCTAAAACGTCTTCAACCCGACAGCAGATCTACACAGTCACCACAGTTTCAAGGTGGACACCAAGACCAGTGTCTCCAGTTCAGTGTTTGAACAAACATCTCTCTTCTGTTCCTGAGTCACCACACTGAATAATGACCACAACATTATGAGGATTATGATGTCACAGTGACACTGACCTTTGACCTTGAGACAGAAAGCCAGAAATTTAACATCTGGAATTATTCTGCAATGTTTGACGTCATTAGCAGCTCCATTAAAGGAGCACGATGCAAGTCTGGTCACTTTGTTCTCTATGAAGCTCCTCCTACAGTATCAGAGTAAGGCCAAGTTCAGGATGCACCATACGTAGCCAAACATTTCATTCAACAGAAACATAAGTAAACTAAACGTCCGTCCATGACGCTTCACATCAGTGGAATTGAATCTTTGCTGTGATGAAGATTATTTATTTAATTATCAAAGGTGTCGTAGCACCGTTCTGACCACATTGTTTAACCAGGCAACCACAGTGAAACGTTGTGACGCTTAACTCCACATTTGTGGATCCAAAGTCGGTGGGGGACCGACGAACTGACAAACAGAGACAAAGGAATGAAAAACCTGAAGACATGATCCCTCTGTCCATGGCTGTCACCAACACAGAGAGATAAAAAGACTAATGAGCTGTGAAACTAAGAACAATGAGAAGAATTATCTCCAACAAGGAGCTTCTCTGTTAATGTTTGGATCTAAATGTAAAACAATCAGACATATTTATGGTGTTCACATCTATGAGTTTGTACAGTTTGGTGCAGATCCAGATAATGATCCAGATCAGAAGACAGAAGAAATGTTTTGGCCTTGGTGGAGGTGCTGTGTATATCTGAGTCTGACTAAACTTCTGATCACATCTGTTGACTGATGATGGTAATGATCATGTCAGGACTCACCGAGCCTTTCTGCAGTTCCTTACAGCTGGGATCAGTCTCCGTTTTCCCTCATCTGATGTCTTGTAGTTGGAAATGTTCAACTCATCCAGAACCTCCTCTGACATCTGCAGCATGTAGGCCAGAGCTGAACATTGGATCTCAGAGAGTTTCTTTGATCTGTTCTCTGACTTCAGGAACTCTTGTATCTGCTGATGAACTGAGTGGTCGTTCATCTCTGTCAGACAGTGGAAGATGTTGATGCTTCTGTCAGGAGAGATTTTATCACTGTTCATCTCCTTCAGGTTGTTGATGATTCTCTGGATGGTTTCTGGTCTGGTCTCGGTCTGACCCAGCAGGCCTCCTAAGACTCTCTGGTTAGACTCCAGACAGAGGCCATGAAGGAAGCGAATAAAGAGGTCGAGGTGACCATTTTTACTTTGAAGGGATTTCTCCAGGGCTTTCTTTAGGAAGTCATCCAGAGATGAGTAACTTTTGTGTTCATTTCCACGTTGAGTTGAGTTTGAGCCCCAGTATCTCAAGGTTCGAAACATTTGGGAGACAACTGAAGTTAAGTAACTGTGGTCTTCTCTCAGGAAGTCCTTCAGTACCTCAGTCTTCCTGTTGGTGAAACAGTGGAACATGTAGACTGCAGCCAGAAACTCCTGAACGCTCAGATGAACAAAGCAGTAAACTGTTTTCTGGAAGATCACACTCTCTCTTCTGAAGATCTCTGTACAGACTCCTGAGTACACCAAGGCCTCTGAGGCACCAAGACCACACTGATCCAGGTCTTGTTGGTAGAACATGATGTTTCCTTTCTGCAGCTGTTCAAACGCCAGCCTCCCCAGCTTCAGGAGAACTTCCCTGTCAGCCTCCGTCAGCTCCTGTGGACTTGTCTCATCGTACTTTTGCTTCTTCCTCTTTGTCTGAACCAGCAGGAAGTGTGAGTATAGGTCTGTCAGGGTCTTGGGCAGCTCTCCTCTCTGCTCTGTGGTCAACATGTGTTGCAGAACTGTAGCACTGATCCAGCAGAAGACTGGGATCTGACACATGATGTAGAGGCTCCTGGACGTCTTGATGTGTGAGATGGTTCTGTTGAACATCTCTTCATCACTGATCCTCCTCCTGAAGTACTCCTCCTTCTGGGGGTCGGTGAAGCCTCGTACTTCTGTTACCCTGTCCACACACGATGGAGGGATCTGATTGGCTGCCGCAGGTCTGGAAGTGATCCAGACCAGAGCCAATGGAAGCAGATTGCCTCGGATGAGGTTTGTCAGCAGCAGGTTGACTGATGACGTCTGTGTGACATCAGACACGACCTCCATGTTGTTGAAATCCAGTGAAAATCTGCTTTCATCCAGGCCGTCAAAGATGAACAGCACTTTACAGACAGCCAGCTCCTCTGCTGTGAGCTTCTGTAATGTTGGATGGAAAACATGGAGCAGCCTGAGAAGACTGTACTGCTCATCTCTGATCAAGTTCAGCTCCCTGAACGAAAGCAGAACCAGCAGACTGATGTCTTGGTTTTCTGAGCCCTCTGCCCAGTCCAGAGTGAACTTCTGCACCGAGAAGGTTTTTCCAACACCAGCGACACCGTTGGTCAGGACCACTCTGATGTCTCCATGTTGACCAGGTAAGGCTTTAAAGACATTGTGGCACCTGATCGGAGTGTGATGGAGGGCCTTCATCTTGTAAGTTGTCTCCAGCTGCCTCACCTCATGTTGGGTATTAACCTCTTCACTCTGTCCCTGTGTGATGTAGAGCTCAGTGAAGACCTTGTTGAGGAGGGTTTCACTTCCTGCTCCATCAGTTCCTTCAGTCACATGTTGACATCTGGTCCTCAGACTGATCTTATGTTCATCTAAAACCTGCTGCAGACCACTATCTGCTGACAGAGAACAAACAATGTCAGACTAAAGACAGAGAATCTGATGATTATTTTCATTAGTGACAGAAAAACTAAATTCCCGGAAAAAAAAGCTTTTTCATGTTTATAATCATCTTAAATGTTGATGCTGTTTGACAGATCACTTGACACTGTAGAAAACAACACGCCCCATTTTCACCAGTGACAACATCAGCAGACACATGTTCAGTCTTACATTGTACAGAGCTGAGTCTGACTCCTTGTCTACACTGGGGACAGGAGGAGTCTCCTGGTGGACCAGACTGGTCCCAGTATGAGCTGCTGCACTGTCTGCAGAACCAGTGTCCACAACTGAAGGAAACTGGATCCTTCAGGATGTCCTGACACAAAACACAGCAGGACTCCTGCTCCTCCACAGAGACACCACTCCTCTTGCTCCCTCTGTGGACATGAACACATGACATTAGTGGTGAACAGCCCACAGCTCACAAGCTGCATGCAGCTCTATCATCGTTACATTATGTGCAGTGATGAATCAGCGAGATGTGTGTATGAGTTTCTGAGACAGATGACAGTTTATGTAAAAATGCAGTTTTCAGCAGAGCTGCTTCTGAGATCAGATTACAGCTTCTCTCTGTGAAAAACAGCCTCAGACACTAAAACAGGAGGACCACATAAAACATTTCTCTCTTACAAGAACGTTCTCACATTTTACTTAGAGAATAAATCCTAGTTCTGAAAAAAACATTAAAACACAAAAACAAAGTGTCATTAAATATAAGTTATTCACAGGGAACGAGTACTTCAAGTCTCTTACTTTGAGTCTGAGGGTCCAGGTTCAGGACTGAAGACTGGAGGTTCATCATTGGACCGGTCACTCTTCATAGACAAACAACTAGGTCCTGGATCTGCTCTCAGTCTGTAGAAAGAAAGAACAAATTAGACAGACAGATAAATACTTTAATGTCATTACACTGATAAAAAAAAAAAAAAAAACTTAGTTCACCAGCATTAAAATCATAAATAATATCAAATAATAAATAGTTTTAATCACTAAAATAAGTAACATATCCTAAAATTAACAATATAATCACTAAGCCTAAAGTAGTTCAGTGTTCAATGTTGTAATTAGTCATTAAACCACATTAGAAACTGAATCATGTTCAGAGACAGACTCTTACTTTGTGTCTGAGGGTCCAGGTTCAAGACTGAAGACTGGAGGAAGACCTTTGGACTTGTCAGTCTCAGCATCCTGGTCTTCCTGTAAACCACTCATCTTCTCTGGTCGGAGAGATTAACCTGTGACATCGACAGTAACGTAATACTCTTTTGAGGGATTCAGATCGTTCTAGGTCACTCATTGATATGAGTTGACCCAAAATGGTTCAATTGCGAAAGAAAGTGTTTCCAGTATTAGCATGAACCGTGGTACATTCACTCGAGACATAATAAAACATATACACTTGCCCTTTTGGGTAACTATGTCCTCCTTCCATTTCTTGAGTTACATTAGTAGTCTTAGTTCCTAAGAGCTGGACCTTTAGTCAGTTTTTGTTGAATGTGGCAAATAAATCAACACAAAAATTACACATACATAGAACATAAATGTGCAACAAATGGAACGATGGCAGGGAAAAAAATTGCTGACTATAAAAAAATATATGTGAAATACACACACACACACACAAACATATATATATATTTTTTTTTTTTTTTTTTTTTCCCTTCTCACCCTCCTGGGTGGTATCTGTGTGTGTTATTCTCAAGCTCAGGTCCTCTACCAGAGGCCTGGGAGTTTGAGGCTTCTGCACAGTATCTTAGCTGTTTCTAGGACTGTGCTCTTCTGGACTGAGGCTTCAAATGTTGTTCCTGGCATCTGTTGGAGCCACTCTCCCAGTTTGGGGGTCACTACCATTGGGACCACGCTTGCCTTGACCTACCACATCTGTTCCAGCTGTTCTTTCAGCCCTTGGTACTTTTCAACCTTTTCATCTTCCTTCTCTCTGATGTTGGCGTCAGCTGGTATCTCCACCGACTTCTTCTGCACTTTGTCCACCACCGCTATGTCCGGTTGGTTAACCAGGAGCTGTTTGTCAGTCTGGAAGCTGAAGTCCCACAGAACCTCGGCACTGTTGTTTTCAGCCACCTTCTGTGTCACAGGATTTAGGTACTTCTATTCCATACTGGGTACAGATGTTTCTGTACACTATTCCAGCTACCTGGTTGTACCTCTCAATGTACGCTGACCCGGCTAGCATCTTACACCCTACCACTATGTGCTGGACTGTCTCAGGGGCATCTTTGCACAGTCTGCACCTTGGGTCTGGTCTACTGTGGTACATCTTGACCTCTATGGCTCTCTGTTCTTGGTGGTACATTCCATGTAGGGCAGGGGTGTCAAACTCATTTCACATCGTGGGCCACATATGGCCTCGGTAGATGTCAAGTGGGCTGGACCATTAAAATTATACCATACATGCTATAAATAACCAAAATATCATGTCTTTCATTTGTTTTGGTGTAAAGAAGCACATGAACATTAGGAAAATGTTGAAATTTAATGAACATTCAATGTCAATGTCTCATCAACTCCACGAATGAATATGGCCAGTTGTGCCACGTCTGTGATATCAGTGCTCTCATCAATTGCAACGGAAAATGCAATAAATGACTTGACTCTCTGTTTCAATTGGCTGTCTAAATCTGCTGATAGGTCAGAAATCCTCTCTGCTATAGTATTCCTCGTCAGGCTAATATTGGCAAAAGCGTGTCGCTTCTCGGGACATACAAGTTCAGCTGCCTTCAACATGCATCGTTTAATAAAGTCACCGTCGGAATACGGCTTTGATGCTAATGCTATTTTGCTAGCAATTAGATAGCTGGCTTTTACTGCTGCTTCACTGACTTCTCGGCTCTGGGTGAAAGTTGACTGCTGTTTCCTCAGACCCGCCAGCAATTCGTCGACCTTGTCTCTTCTCAGTTGTCCTTGCAAGCCGTCATATTTTTCGCTGAGATGAGTCTCGTAGTGGCGTCGAATATTATATTCCTTCAATACCGAAACTTGTTGAAAACACACCAAGCACAAAGGTTTCCCACGCATCTCTGTAAAAAAATATGACGTGGTCCATTTTTCATTGAAAATTCTACACTCCTTATCTACTTTTCTCCGTTTGGATAATGACATTTTGGCTAATGAGGGTGTTGGTAGAGACCAGAGACCGCTGTTGAAAAAAAAACACCGCTGTTTTCTTCTACGCTGAGCGCGCCACAGCGCCACACTGCCAATCCACGAATTGCATCTTATTAAAAATATGAATTCCATGTCGTTTGTGCATTTTTTCCACTTTTAAATTATCCTGCGGGCCTGATCAAACCTCCTTGGGGGCCGGTTCCGGCCCGCGGGCCGTATGTTTGACACCTCTGATGTAGGGGCTTATCCCTCTAAGTTGTCTGCTCCTCTTCCTCTGTCTGAGGTATTCACTTTCACAAGTCCTCTGTCTCCCTCTTTCCGCTTAGCATACAGTCTCAGAGTGCTGGATTTGGGGTGACATGCACCTCTGTGCAGGGTGAGGACATATATATATATATATATATATGTCCTCACACACACACATACACGAAACTTACACGACTCATAACCGTGGCTTGTAGCCATAGGATGAGTGATTCCCCTGCATACCCCTTCTGCTTTTACTGTAGTCTACTGTACTTTATTTTCAGTCAATTTGAAAGGCTGGAATTGGGTATATTCGTCTTTCTGAAGGACGCATGAATCAAACCATTTACAAGGTTATTCCTTCTGCTCTGACAATGTTTCCCAACTCAGAGGACTGTTTTTTTTTTTTTTTTCCAGCAGGACAATGCTCCTTACCACACAGCTAGGCCAGTCAAGGTATGGATGGAGGACCACTAGATCAAGACCCTGTAATGGCCAGCCCAATCTCCAGACCTGAACCCCATCGAAAACCTCTGGAATGTGATCAAGAGTAAGATGGATGGTCACAAGCCGTCAAACAAAGCTGAGCTGTTTGAGTTTTTGCACCAAGGGTTTTCCACCAAATATTGATTTCCGAACTCTTCCTAAGTTAAAGCATTTGGGATGTTTCAAAATAAATATTAACTTGTTTTGTTTGCGTTATATGAGGTCTGAAAACACTGCATCTTTTTTGTTATTTGGACCACTTGTCATTTTCTGCATATAAATGCTATAAATGACAGTATTTTTATTTGGAATTTGGGAGAAATGTTGGCGGTAGTTTAAACACTGAAACTAAAATTTTTTATTTTACTCAAACACATAGCAGAAAAAACTGATAATCTTGCAGTGGTTTTCCATATATATATATATATGCACTGCCAGTCATCAGATACCCTGCCGGTATATATATCTTAAAATATGCAATGTGTAGGAGTTGACTGAAAATAAAGTACAGTAGACTACAGTAAAAACAGAAGGGGAGTCACTCATCCTATGGCTACAAAGCAGGGAGACACAAGTAGCGGTTATGAGTCGGGTAAGATTCGTGTCGTTTCTCTACCGAGTGCGATGTAAGATGTTTAAATCGTACCGATTATCGATTATTATATCAATCAAACGTGGTAGGAGTCGACTGACCCGGTTAAATAGACGTCTAGATCCATGACTCGTGAGTGATTTTTAGGAAGTCAGGTCCGGTAAATAACTCGCATAACACACACACTATAAAATACAACAACCCAGCTGATGATCCACTTTTCCTTATTGATTTATTAATTGTGACGTGGGTATAATTCGAAAGCCAAATAACGTGTCAGACGTCACATTAAGTCTCACTAAATATGTTTACATGTTCAGCTGGGAACGCACGGTATAAACACGGAAGTGATGTTGATCTGAGAAAACGTGATTGTTTGTATTTATAAACCACAGCAGAGCAAACTAAAGAAAAGAGCGATCATTATCTCTAGACTCACTTTAACACTCACCTTGGCCATAAACAGGTCCGCTGACTGATGTCGACTTGACAGTTTACACCCTTCACCTCATGTAACCTCCCAGCTGACACAGGCTGTAACACGCGCTTCTTCCTCCTGATTGGCTCCAGATTGACGTCACATTCAAACTTTTTTTTATTTATTTATTTTTCGTTTTTTACCCTCACGTAATTACATACAAATACATACACGTACATAAAATATTTGATTTAATACACACGAAAAGAAAAACATTTGTTGTTACAAATTACATCTACTCAGACTACTAATTAAGTACAATTAGGGTACTTTTTTTTTTTTTTTTATATATTTAACTATTTAACAACTAAAGTTACTGGATGTGATGTTGGCAGCTGCAACCAAGAAGTTGTTGTCAATTTTTGTGACAATTTTATAATATTGTTTTTAATGAATGTAACAGAAAAGATGCTTTGTATTTGTTTTGAACACAGTTGATATACCCTGAGACTAGTTGTTTAGAAGAATACTTTATACTTTTAATTGAGTATAGTTTTTACACCAGTGCTTTAGGTCAGTCATGTAGCAATACTTCTACTTAAGTATTACCACTACTCTTTCCACAACACTGGTCAAAACAGAGGAAGGGACGTGTTGCCTTGAAAATAAAAGCCCAATACATTTTCAAACACTACAACCACTGAAAGAGGCAGAAATACACCAGGTCTTCTCTTGGTCTCTCGTCAAAACCAACTGTCAAAATGCACGTCTATGAAGCAAAACCAGTCAAGGTAACAATTGTTGTGTCTTTCCCTGAATCACACGAAGACAAACATTTATACAAACTGCAACATAAGTGTATTGTTTTGTAAAATAACACTGAGCTAGTAAGAAAGGAAACATGTATTTTAATAGGTTAATTTGATCATTTGAGACTAGACTAACTTATTGCTCCTTGTGCTGCTACTTCCATGTTTTGATACGGGAGCCGTCGGAGGACAAAAAGGTGAGAACTCAAAACGAACGCGGAAAAAGTCAAACGAGTAATAATGTCGCAATCCTGCGTTGACTGCAGTTATATAATAAAACTTTAATAGTTTCTAATTAAATCCTGATCCAGTAAACTATCTGATCTGTTTCCTGTTTGTCATTTAACCTGCTGCGTGATAATATAATAATAATATTATGATATAATAATATAATGTTGTTTAAAGTAAAAGTCAACTTCAAAGTTCAAAACAAGTGAAGAGAAAAGTGTTTATCCTGTTTATCCAGTGGTGATGCTGCGTCACATCCAGACGACCACACGGGGGCGATGGTGGACTGGACTTCTCAGAGCAGCACACAGTCGCTCTCTGCTGGATGAAGCTCTCCTCTTCACTCAACCTCCCAGTAACATGGTCCAGTCAGAGTCTCTCTACACACCAGCTGCTGCTGCTGCTGCTTCAACATCTGGATCATCAGGACACAGCTCATCATCTCTCACATCACGCTCCCTCATCTTCATCACCTCCAGCTGCAGAGAGAAGGAGACAGAAGAGAGAAGACTCAGAGTTGACAGAGACTCATTTCATCAGCTTCAGTCAGTGATGCAGCACATCCAGTATAAAGAGCAGCAGGGACTTCAGTCCTGTTCAGACCAGAGGTGGAGCAGCTGTGGAGCGTAGCTGCTTCCTCTCAGCTCTCATGTTAACGTATTGGAGTGAACACACTGAGACTCACACACATGATCACAACCAGCTGCTCTGATTGGCTGACTGTTCTCTCTCTGTCTTCCTGTCTCCATCCTCCTCTCACAGCTTCACTGAGGAAAGCAGCCACTGAGAAGGTTGGAGCTTCACAGGAAACACTGGCTCTTTGCTTTGATACTAACTGGGTTTAGTACAACAGAGATGAAGGCAGCGTGGACTGACTCCAACCCTCTACTGACCTCAGAGTCTCCAGTCTGTAGTCTGGACTCTTCTGAAGATCACACAGATCCTTCATCTGAATCCTTCAGTTTATTTCCATCCAGGTCCAGTTCTCTCAGATGGGAGGGGTTGGACTTCAGAGCTGAGACCAGAGAATCACAGCTGATCTTTGACAACTTGCATTTGTACAATCTGAATAAAGAATAAAAGATGAAGATTCAATGATCAATGATGTTTTTACCACATTTATACTACTACTACTACTAATAATAATACCCCTGCTACTGCTAACACTGCTAATGCTACTACTGCTACTGCTAATGACAACAATAGAAGCAGATTGTTGGTAACACGGAGGTGAAAATGCAGTAAAAAGATGGAAAAAATAAAGGAAACAAAAAGCAGATTGAATCTCCTACAAACACAGAAAGCAGCTCTCTGACACTGACACAAGATACTGGAGGAAACAATGACCCTGATCACAACAAAGTATCAAGTTGAACAAATGTTTTGTAGGAGATATGAGATTTAAACGTTTATAAAATGGAGAATATCAAACAATAAACAATAATTGTGTTACAGAGAAAAGATCACTCTCTACATCTTCATGGTTCCTTTTCATTTTTCTTTTCTAAACATTTGAAGTATTTTGATCAGCGACAGACACAAATACATCATATTCACTCAGTCCAGTGTCTGTAGAAATATATGACCGATGTCAATCAAGTTTTAAAACCTTTAACAACAGTAACAGGCAGTGAACTCACTTCAGAGTCTCAAGTCCACAGTCTGGACTCTGTAGAAAACCACACAGACACTTCAGTCCTGAATCTTGAAGCTTGTTTCCACCCAGGTTCAGTAGTCTCAGATGAGAGGGGTTGGACTTCAGAGCTGAGACCAGAGAATCACAGCTGATCTTTGACAACTTGCAGTAGTTCAATCTGAATGAAAAAAAAAGATGAAGATAAAATGATCAATGATGTTGTTACCACATTTATACTTTGACGACTACTACTACTGCTGCTGCTGCTACTGCTACTAGTACTACAACTACTGCTGTTACTACTATTACCGCTACTACCACTACTACTCCTAAAGCTACTACTACGGCTACTGCGGCGGCTACTACTACTACTACTACTACTGCTACTGCTGCTGCTACTACTACTACTACTGCTACTGCTACTGCTACTGCTATTACTACTACTGCTACTAATGACAACAATAGAAGCAGATTGTGGGTAAAAAAATAAAGGAAGCAAAAAGCAGATTGAATCTCTCACAAACACAGAGTGCAGCTCTCTGACGCTGATACAAGATACTGGAGGAAACAATGACCCTGATTACAACAAAGTATGAAGTTGAACAAAGGTGTTGTAGGAAGTATGAGATTTGGACGTTTATAAAATGGAGAAAGTCAAACAATAAACAATCATTGTGTTACAGAGAAAATATCACTCTCTACGTCTTCATGGTTCCTTTTAATTTTTCTTTTCTAAACATTTGTAGTATTTTGATCAGTGACAAACACAAATACGTCATATTCACTCAGTCCAGTGTCTGTAGAAATACATGACTGGTGTCAATGAAGTTTTAAAACCTTTACAACAGTAACAGACAGTGAACCGACCTCAGAGTCTCAAGTCCACAGTCTGGACTCTGTAGAAAATCACACAAACGCTGCAGTCCTGAATCTTGAAGCTTGTTTCCACTCAGATTCAGTAGTCTCAGGTGGAGGGGTTGGACTTCAGAGCTGAGACCAGAGAATCACAGCTGATCTCTGACAAACTGCAGTAGTTCAATCTGAATAAAGAATAAAAGATGAAGATAAAATGATTAATGATGTTTTACCACATTTATACTACTACTAGTACTACTACTACTACTACTAGTAATAGGGTGACTATTACCACTACTACTACTACTACTACTACTGCTACTAATGACAACAACAGAAGCAGATTGTGGGTAAAAAAATGAAGGAAACAAAAAGCAGATTAAATCTCCTACAAACACAGAGAGTAGTTCTCTGACACTGACACAAGATGCTGGAGGAAACAATGACCCTGATCACAACAAAGTATCAAGTTGAACAAAGGTTTTGGAGGAGATACGAGAGTTGGATGTTCATAAAATGGAGAAAGTCAAATAATAAACAATCATTGTGTTACAGAGAAAAGATCACTCTACATCTTCATGGTTCCTTTTAATTTTTCTTTTCTAAACATGTGTAGTATTTTGATCATTTGTAGTATTTATTATTGAAGGAACAGTACAGAAAGTGTCCTGCTGTTAGACCACATTTTGATTTATCAAAGAAAAAGGAAATAAGATCAACAAAGATGAAACCCAGCGACTGTCGTAGAATTAGAACAAGACACCTTGACAGCACATTCCTCTTGACTTGGCAAAAGGAGGCTTTTAAATATTTGCTCAACATGATCAAAAACTTCACTAAACTATCAGAGAGCCATTATTTACCAACACATAAAAACTGAAGGAAGACACAGTGAGATGAACCTGATGTCCATGTCTCAGGACCAAAACAGAGAAATAGTTCATAAAGATCCTGTTGCTCTCACCAGGAAGTGGTTATCACAGGAGAGTCCAACTTTAAATACATGGATGGAAATTAAGATGGATGTTTAGAAAATAATAAACAGTCATTGTGTTAAAGAAAAATGATCACTCCCTACCCCTCCATGATTTACTCTAAACATATGTATTATTTTGATCAGTGAGAGACACAAATACATCTTATTCACTCAGTCCAGTGTCTGTAGAAATATATGACTGATGTCAATCAAGTTTTACAACATTTACAACAGTAACAGACAGTGAACTGACCTCAGAATCTCCAGTCCACAGTCTGGACTCTGTAGAAAACCACACAAATGCTTCAGTCCTGAATCCTGCAGCTTGTTGTCACCCAGGTCCAGTTCTCTCAAATGGGAGGGGTTGGACTTCAGAGCTGAGCCCAGAGAATTACAGCTGATCTCTGACAAAGTGCATCTGATCAATCTGAATGAAAAATAAAAGATGAAGACAAAATGATTAATGATGTTTTACAACATTTATACTACTACTACTACTACTACTAGTGTTGCTACTACTATAACTACTACTACTACTGCTACTAGTGCTGCTACTAATGACAACAATAGAAGCAGATTGTTGGTAACATTCAGGAGAAAATGCAGTAAAAAGATGAAAAAATAAAAGAAACAAAAAGCAGATTGAATCTCCTACAAACACAGAGAGCAGCTTTCTGACACGGACACAAGATGCTGGAGGAAACAATGACCCTGATCACAACAAAGTATCAAGTTAAACAAAGGTTTTGAAAGAGACAAGATTTTCACAGACACAAATCACCTAGCAAATGTGAGTTTATCAAGGTCAGTCAAAGAACAGAGGAGGCAGTGGTATTAACTGAAAAGATGGAAGATCATGTTTCAAACTGTTACAGGGAGTGTGAACATGGAGTCATTGTTTGAATCTACTATGAGACATTATGTTACGTTGAGGCAGTGACTGGACAACAGGGAAACATTTATGGGCTGCAGATTAGAGCAGATGTGAGAAAACATCACCTGAAGTCCAAGATGGAGCCACGCCCACATGAAAGCACAGATGGTGGGTGTGGCTGAAATAAATGTTGAACCATTGACTACCAACATAAACATTAGTTGGAGCCAAATGAAGAGATGAGAGGAATTATTATTGAAGGAACAGAACAGAAAGTGTCCTGCTGTGAGACCACATTTTGATTTATCAAAGAAAAAGGAAACAAGATCAACAAAGATGAAACCCAATGACTGTCATAGAATTATAACAAGACATGTTGACAGCAGATTCCTCTTGACATGGAAAACGGAGGCTTTTAAATATTTGCTCATCAACATGATCAAAAACTTCACTAAACTATCAGAGAGCCATTATTTACCAATACATAAAAACTGAAGGAAGACGCAGTGAGATGAACATGGCGTCCATGTCTCAGGACCAAAAGAGAGAAATATTTCATGAAGATCCTGTTGCTCTCACCAGGAAGTGGTTATCACAGGAGAGTCCAACTTTAAATACATGGATAGAAATTATGATGGATGTTTAGAAAATAATAAACAATCATTGTGTTAAAGAAAAATTATCACAACAGTAACAGAAAGAAGAATATAATCAATATCACATCACACATGTTGCACTAAAAGTCTGTTCATGGTTTCTTCTTCCTGACCGTCTCCTTGTGTTTGGAAGCTGAGTAGATTTGTAGAAGCTCTACCTCAGTACAGAGGACATGTTGGGCCCTTTAGTTTGGTGCAACATGTGTTTGATAAGGAGAGATGTAGCTTCTGTCATGTTCAAATGAGCAGCAGCAGAAGAAGATCTGAGTCTGTGCTGCACTTTGATTTTCATCAACTTTCTGATTTGAAGAGAAACAGAAAACCTCTGTTCATTCTCTATATGACTGGTCTCAACTTCTTCTTTTTCTAGTTATAACAACACACAGTCATTTCTCTTCACCAGCTCATTGTTTAAACATCTTCACACACAAATCCACTAAATGTTTGAACAAATGAAAAACTCCAAGTTCAAACTTTTGAAATCAACATTTACAGAAAAATTACAACAGGTTCAGTTAGTGAACTGACCTCAGAGTCTCTAGTCGACAGTTTGGACTCTCCAGTCCAGCAGACAACTGCTGAACTGCTGAGTCCTGCAGGTTGTTGTTACTCAGGTTCAGATGTATCAGATGGGAGGGGTTGGACTTCAGTGCTGAGGCCACAGCTTCACAGTCAGTCTCTGAGAGTCCACAGTAAATAAATCTGTGATTAGAGAAAATAGAAAATCAAACAATTTGTAATAAAAACATACAACATCAAAGGGGTGGCTATGGCACGGAGCTGAGCGGTCACATCTTTGAGCTCTCCGAGGGAATCGATTAATTTAATCATCGTGTGTTAAAAGCGAATGCACTCCTTTATTAAACTAATGTTAAGTATATCTATAATCTAAGATATGTTGACCAAACAATCTAAAGCCACCTCGAGCCACCAAAAAAGGCTCAGAATAAGGCCGACCGACCCGAGGAAAACAAGGAAGGTGCTAGCATGCTAACCACTGACTTGCAAACTTCTGGTGCTGAAGGGACCTTAGAGGCAATTGCAGCTCTGAAAAACAACTTTGGCTCCAAATTTGACGGAGTTCTGAATAAATGGGATCAAGTCAGACTTTAAAGACTTTTCAGCAAAACTGAAACAAGCAAGGATTGTATTGGTGACATAGAGGACCATACTGCTGGTGAGAAAACCAAAATTGTGAAACTGGAGATGCAGGTGTCCGAGCTCGACTCTAAAATGGATGGTGGAATAGGAACCGCCGTTCAAATCTCAGACTGGTGAATCTCCTGGAAAAAGTTTTAAAGGGCAATGCAACTGCTTTCCTGTAAAAGTGGCTACCTGACATTTGGGGACCCGAGATCTTCCCTGCCCTGCTGGTTATCGAGAGAGGGCATAGACTACCAGGTGCGCCACAATCCTCTGCTCCGTGAGTCATGATAATGACGTTTTTGAACTCCCATGACAAGATCCAAGTCAAGCAAACGGCTTGAAAAAGAGCAAAATCATGTATGAAGGCCATCGTGTCATGTTTTTTCTAAGACATCTCCACTGAGCTGCACAAGAAAAGAAAGTGCTGTGATGATGTGAAAAGACGACTACGAAACCTGAAGATAGACTATGGCATCATCTACCCGGCTAAACTCAGGCTGTTCCATGAAGGGAAATTTCACGTGTTTGCTGACCCTGCAGGTGTAGAGTTGTTCAACAAGGAACTAGAAACCAAACAGGCTGAACATGAGTGGCCAGATTACACCAGGATGACCACTGTCAGTGACTGAACTTTTCAGCAGCAGCAGATGCCATGAAAATTCAAATTAAACTGTGTTTTCATCTGTAAGGTAGGGTATCATATTTCAATACACTTCATATACGCGATAATGGTGTTTTCCTAGGTTACATCTAATTTTCACTATACACTGACATGGTTTTAATTCCACATTTAATTCCACAGATACATATATAATCTATTATATACTTTGTTTGTTTATTGCATTTGGCCGATCCTGAGCGGGGGGGTGGGGTGGGTGGGTGTTCATTGGGCAATTCTCAGTCCATTCATGACCCAATGTCTCTCCTGCGGGCTGTACCCCACCCAGTCCACCAGGTACTGCCTGCCCTGGCCCCGGTTGTGCACAGCCAGTAACCTCTTGACTTTATAGACAGTCTACTACCGGGACCATGGGGCTTTCCCTGACCGGTTTGACCTGGCTTACATGGAACATGGGGTGGACATGGAGGGACTGGGGCAGATGAAAGTGAACTGCTGCAGGCCCGATAATCTTGGTGATGGTGAATGGCCCCACAAAGCGCAGTGTCAGTTTCTTTGAGATGGCTCTGAGGTGGAGGTTCTTGGCCGAGAGCCACACTCTCTGGCCTGGCTTGTACATAGGAGTAGGTCGTCTTCTCCGGTCCACGGCCCTTTTGACACAGTCTCCTTGGTGGATGACGACCTGCCAGGAAGCTCCACAGACCCATCGGCATCAGCCAATCATGGCATGGGCAGAGGGCATCGGCACTTCAGGTTCCTGATTCGCGAAAACAGGAAACACGTAACCGTACACACATTTGAAGGGTGAGAAGCCTGTTGCTGAGGTCAACAGGAAGTTGTGGGCATACTCAACCCAGATCAGGTGTTTGCTCCATGTCAAGGGGTTCTGGGACACCAGACACCGGAGGCCGGTTTCCAGTTGCTGGTTGAGGCGTTTGGTCTGGCTGTTGGCCTCCGGGTGATAGTTTGATGTAGGACTGGCTGTGGTTCCAATGAGCACAACACAAACTGGAGCCCTCGATTGGAAACAATGTCCCTACAAAACCCATGGACTCTGAAGACTAGTTAATCATAATTTCAGCTGTTTCTTTGGCTGAAGGCAATTTGGGCTAGGCTATGAACCTAGCCATCTTGGAAAATCTGTCCACCACTGTAAGAACCATGGAGCCCCATGGAGATGCTGGCCCATGGTCTGGAAGGGATGGGGAGAGGCTGTAGAAGTCCCATTTGCGACCTGGAGGACGTCTTTTTCCTGGCGCAGACCAAACAGGCCTTGACGTACTCCCAGACCTCCCATTCCATGGACTGCCACCAGAACCTCCTGGAGATGGCAAACATGGTCCGCTGAACCCCCAGATATCAGGAAAGCAGCGAGGTGTGAGCTCAGAGCCAAGACAAACAATTGAATCTCGGGGCACCCACTAGGTGGTGGGCTCTCACCGTTTGCCTGCTTAACTTCATTTTCTATCTGCCAAGTCACCGCTCCAACCACACAGGTCCATGGAAGGATAGGTTCTGATTTCTTGGCAACAGGCTCAGGGTTGTAGGCTTGACGTTCTGGCACCCTGGTCTGTAAGACAGAGTGAAAGAGAAGCGGTTGAAAAAGAGTGCCCACCTGGCCTGGCGAGAACTTAGTCTTTTGGCTTTATGTATATATTCCAGGTTCTTGTGGTCAGTCCAGATGATAAACAGGTGTTCAGCCCCCTCTAGCCAGTGCCTCCATTCCTCCAAGGACAGCTTGACAGCCAATAGCTCCCGGTTGTTCCGCTCTGCTCGGGACAGGTGCTGCGAAAGGAAGGCGCAGGGATGCATCTTTCCATCCTGTTCAGACTGCTGGGACAGGACCACCCCGATCCCCTTGTTGGAGGTGTCCACCTTGACCATGAACTGCCGCCAGGGATCAGGCATTGTGGGGATGGGGGCTGTGGTGAAGCGGGTCTTGAGGTGTTGAAAGCCCTCCTTTGCCTCCGGAGACCAGAGGAACCGCTCCTTTGTGGAGGTGAGTGCATGGAGCGGAGCCACTATTGCGCTGAAGCCGCTGATAAACTGCCTATAAATGTTAGCAAAACTGAGGAACTGCTGAACCTTTTGGCGGCTACCAGGTATAGGCCAGTCAGCCACAGGCGGATTCATCTGCACCCTTCCAGGAGCTACAATGAAGCCCAGGAAGGACATGGTGACGGCATGAAACTTACTCTTTTCTGCCTTAACATAGAGCTTGTTTTTTAACAGCCGCTGCAGGACCTACATGGTTTCTGTGTGTATCTAGGTCTGGTGAGTAAATGAGAATGTCATCCAAGTAAACATACACAAACTGGTCTAAAGAAGTCCCGGAGCACATCACTGATCATAGTCTGGAATACAGCTGGGGCATTGGTAAGTCCAAAAGGCATAACCAAATACTCGTAGTGGCCGCTAGTATTAAATCCTGTTTTCCATTCATCTCTCTTTCTGATCCTGATTAAATGATAGGCATTGCGCAAATCTAACTTGGTAAATACTTTAGCCTGTTGCAGTTGGTCGAAAACAGATGACATTGAAGGCAGGGGGTAACAATTTTCAATGGTGATGGCATTAAGAGGGCCTAAGAGACGCGTCCTTTTTCCCCACAAAAAAGAATCCGGTCCCAGCTGCTGACAAGGAGGGATGAATAAGTACCGCCCACAGCGATGACTCTGTGTACTCTTTCATGGCTGCCCTCTTCGGCCCAGAGACCGGTTCCTGACCAGTTCCATTCCCAAGGGCCAGTTACTGGCCCAAGTAACTGGCCCTTGGGAACAGGGGAGCCAGGAACCAGGCCTATGGCGCAGTCATAAGGCCGGTGTGGGGGAAGTGACATGGCCTTGGTCTTGCTAAAAACCTCTTGAAGGTGGTGGTGGCAGGGAGGCACAGAGCTCAGTTTGGAGGTTTCAGAGTCTGCAGCAGAAATTACACAAACGTGGTTAACAGAAGCCATGTTGATCCCTGGACCGAGGCAGTTTCACAGCGGTCCACAAATCGTCCCCCCATCCCATGATTGCCCAGTTAATGTGGTGGTCGTATCGATGTAACCAGGGATTACCTAAGACCAAAGTCTGAGAGGGTGATTTGAATAAGTAAAAGTTCATGAGTTCCCTATGCTCCTGGATCTTTTTAGATACCTTGCCTGAGTCAGTGTTCCTTATGTCATTTAACACTTTAATAAGAGCTGTCTCTGTACTGTGGTGAGGTTGAAAACCTGATTGAAATTTGTCAAGAAGTCAATTGGAGTTCAAGAAATTACTGAGTTGATTAAAAAACATTTTCTCAACGATCTTGGCTGTAAAAGGAAGATTAGAGACAGGTCTGTAGTTGGTTAACATAGTATCCAGAGTTTGCTTTTTTTAAGAGTGGCTTGATGGCAGCTACTTTTAGGGGTTTAGGAAACATGCCTGAAGTGAGCAATGTATTATTTGCTGCAGATCTGTTTGGACAGATTTTACAATAGTTTTAAAAAAAGTGAAGACAGCATGTCGATGGTG
This sequence comes from Polydactylus sextarius, assembly GCA_016801845.1. Lineage (NCBI taxonomy): Eukaryota > Metazoa > Chordata > Actinopteri > Polynemidae > Polydactylus > Polydactylus sextarius. The sequence continues at coordinate 5,992,024 of CM028931.1, forward strand.
TAAGATGCTGAACGGTTTCGTCTATATATTTTTTTTTTTTTTTGATCAACTGTATTCAATTCTGACATCTGTTTTAGGGATTGTATCATTTTATGATTTTGTAGATTTTTGTTGATATTTAACCTTATAGATTTGATTTTTTCATTGAAAAAGCAAGCAAATTCACTGCATTTTACTTTTGAAGAGAGTTCTGAAATTATCTCTTTTGGGGGGTTTGTAAGCTTATCAACAATAGCAAACAGAGTGCGAGTGTTGTTGATGTTCTTATTAATAATTTCAGAGAAATGTTGCCGTCTAGCCTTGATTAGGTCATGGTTGAAATTAGAGAGACTTTGTTTATAGAGGTCATGGTGAATTTGGGGTTTAGTTTTTCTCTATTTACGGTCTGTTTTCCTGCATTCTGTCTTCAAGGCCTTTACCATCATAGTGTTCCTCCATGGTGATCTCTGTCTACTCAAGGTCATCTTAGTTTTAATAGGTGCAACAGCATCCATGACATTTGAGATTTTCCAGTTGAAATTATCCAGGAGTTCATCAAATGTCTCTGTACTCACAGGTGGTGACATAGCTATAGCCTCCATCAACTTAGCTCTAGTATTCTCATTTATGTACCTTTTCCTAACAGACACAGAGGTTATCTGAACGTTTGGAATTATTTGTAAGTCAAAGAACACACAGAAATGATCAGAAAGAGCCAAGTCCTTAACGTCAACAGAAGAAATGTCAACTTTAGAGATAACCAGATCTAAAGTGTGTCCCTGAGTGTGTGTGGGCCTTTACCATGTTGTTGTCTTTGTGAATGTTAAAGTCCCCTGTTACAATTAAAAAAAAGTTGTAGTCAGTGCAGATAACTGACAGCAGATTAGCAAACTTGTCAATGAATTTTCCTGAGTATCTTCGTGGTCAATAAAAGATTAGAAAAAGAAAAAACAGAGATATTTAAAAGATCTAAAATCACCAAATGTAGTTTCCTAGCACTGAAATACTGATTTCAAAATGGCAGCACCACCCCCGCCCTTTTTGCCACTTCAACACTTATTCATAAAACTGTAATTTGTTGGTGCTGCCTCATTAAGAATGGTAACACAGCTACATTCAGTCAGCCATAATCATGTCATTTACCATCAGTGGTTTGTTGGCTAGTGATCGGATATTGAGTAGGGCTATCCTTGTGGGGATAACAGGAGAAACTGATAAGTTTTGCAGTTGACATGCTGTACTCAATAGATTGCCAGATTTAAAAGAACCCTTTTTTTGACCTTGAATCCAGTACTCAATTGTCCTGTACTTTGTATTCTTAATTTGTATCCAAAAGAATAGATGCTAAACAGTAAAGAGAAGAAAATTACTGATTTATGTTTAACACAAGCTAGATGCTTGATTTCGTTGGAACGTCTGGAAAGACGTTAAAAGACCTATGATCAGTCGTTGGCTGAAAGAACTATCAGCATGTCTTGTCCTTGAAAAGTTAACATATACAATGAAAACGAAATCAGCCAAATTAAAAGAGATTTGGAGATTTGCATTTTTAGGTGAACTGTCGAGTTGAGGATGCTTTGGTGACTCGAAGGTGACATGTCCCTAGCTGTCAATGTCTTGATCATGTGATGCTAAGCTGTGTGTGTGTCTGTGTGTGTGTATATATATATATATATATATATATATATATATATATATATATATACACATATATATATATACACATATAAAAAATATAAATAAAAAAATCAGACATATTTATGGTGTTCACATCTATGAGTTTGTACAGTTTGGTGCAGATCCAGATAATAATCCAGATCTGACAGAAGAAAATGGTTTGGCCTTGGTGGAGGTGCTGTGTATATCTGAGTCTGAGTAAACTACTGATCACATCTGTTGACTGATGATGTTAAATGAATGATCATGTCAGGACTCACACAGCCTTTCTGCAGTTCCTCACAGCTGGGATCAGTCTCCGTTTTCCCTCATATGATGTGTTGTATTTGTTAGTGTTCAATTCATCCAGAACCTCTTCTGACATCTGCAGCATGTAGGCCAGAGCTGAACACTGGATCTCAGAAAGTTTCTCTGATCTGTTCTTTGACTTCAGGAACTCTTGTATCTGCTGATGAACTGAGTGGTCGTTCATCTCTGTCAGACAGTGGAAGATGTTGATGCTTCTATCAGGAGAGATTTTATCACTGTTCATCTCCTTCAGGTTGTTGATGACTCTCTGGATGGTTTCTGGTCTGGTCTCTGTCTTACCCAGCAGGCCTCCTAAGACTCTCTGGTTGGACTCCAGACAGAGGCCATGAAGGAAGCGAACAAACAAGTCCAGGTGACCGGTTTGACTTTGAAGGGATTTTTCCATGGCTTTCTTCAGAAAGTCAACCAGAGATAACTCACTGTTGTGTTCATTTCCACGTTGAGTTGAGTTTGATCCACAGCCTCTCAAGGCTCTAAACATTCGGGAGAAAACTGAAGTTAAGTAACTGTGGTCTTTTCCCAGGAAGTCCTTCAGTACTTTTCTCTTCCTGTTAGTGAAACAGTGGAACATGTAGACTGCAGCCAGAAACTCCTGAACACTCAGATGAACAAAGCAGTAAACTGTTTTCTGGAAGATCACACTCTCTCTTCTGAAGATCTCTGTACAGACTCCTGAGTACACCAAGGCCTCTGAGGCACCAAGACCACACTGATCCAGGTCTTCTTGGTAGAACATGATGTTTCCTTTCTGCAGCTGCCCAAACGCCAGCCTCCCCAGCTTCAGGAGAACTTCTCTGTCAGCCTCTGTCAGCTCCTGTGGACTCGTCTCATGGTACTTGTGCTTCTTCCTCTTTGTCTGAACCAGCAGGAAGTGTGAATACAGGTCTGTCAGGGTCTTGGGCAGCTCTCCTCTCTGCTCTGTGGTCAACATGTGCTGCAGAACTGTAGCACTGATCCAGCAGAAGACTGGGATCTGACACATGATGTAGAGGCTCCTGGATGTCTTGATGTGTGAGATGGTTCTGTTGAACATCTCTTCATCACTGATCCTCTTCCTGAAGTAGTCCTCCTTCTGGGGGTCAGTGAAGCCTCGTACTTCTGTTACTCTGTCCACACATGATGGAGGGATCTGATTGGCCGCCGCAGGTCTGGAAGTGATCCAGATCAGAGCAGATGGAAGCAGATTCCCCCAGATGAGGTTTGTAAGCAGCAGGTTGACTGATGACATTTGTGTGACATCAGACACAACCTTCCTTTTCCTGAAGTCCAGTGAAAGTCTGCTTTCATCCAGGCCATCAAAGATGAACAGCACTTTACAGACAGCCAGCTGCTCTGCTGTGAGCTTCTGTAATGTTGGATGGAAAACATGGAGCAGCCTGAGAAGACTGTACTGCTCATCTCTGATCAAGTTCAGCTCCCTGAACGAAAGCTGAACCAGCAGGTCGACGTCTTGGTTTTCTGAGCCCTCTGCCCAGTCCAGAGTGAACTTCTGCACTGAGAATGTTTTTCCAACACCAGCGACACCGTTGGTCAGAACCACTCTGATGCCTCCATGTTGATCAGTTAAGGCTTTAAAGACATCGTGGCACCTGATCGGAGGGTGATGGAGGGTCTCCCTCTTGGAAGTCGTCTCCAACTGCCTCACCTCATGTTGGGTATTAATCTCTTCACTCTGTCCCTGTGTGATGTAGAGCTTAGTGTAGACCTTGTTGAGGAGGGTTTCACTTCCTGCTCCATCAGTTCCTTCAGTCACATGTTGACATCTGGTCCACAGACTGATCTTATGTTCATCTAAAACCTGCTGCAGACCACTATCTGCTGACAGAGAACAAACAATGGGGTCATTCCATATCAATTCACATAATTCCCCAGAACCTCCCCAGTGACACCTCTTTGGTTCGCCTTTTTTTTTTTTTTTTTTTTTTACCCTTTGATGCAAAATGAAAGAATCCCAAGTTTTAGGGTCCTACCTCTGACAGTTTTTAACATATGACCCTCCAAAGTTTGGGTGCCACAGCCACTTTTCGGGTCTGTGATTTGCACACATAATTTGCAAGCATATTTGGACACCCATATCTTTGGTTTTTATACAGATACAGGCCTCAAAATTGCCATGTGCCCTCACTCTGACCCTGTCTTTCTACACTGTAGAAAACAACACGTCCTGTTTTCACCAGTGATCACATCAGCAGACACATGTTAAGTCTTACTTTGTACAGAGCTGAGTCTGACTCCTTGGTCACTCTTCATAGACAACCGGCTGGATACTGAAGACTCTGCTCCCAGTCTGTGGAAACAACAACATTATTTAACACATATTTATTATTGTAAAGATCAGATGAATATAAACATGAAACATAATCTTGACATGATCTTGATGTGATAATGACATGATAATGTATTTCTAATGACTGTTGTCATCAGTCAGTGGTGATCAATAAGATTCAGTGAGGTTTTTAAAGAAGTGTTCACTTCCTGCTCCTGAAATCGGGTTTAAACAGCTGCTTCTATTTTGGATCAATGAGTCATTGAGCTCAGATGTTACTGAAGTTCAAATACTGGTTGAAATAAAGGATCAACATGTCAGAGCAGTGATGAAGCTGTTTAGAGGAGGAAATAAAGCTGTCAGTGCTCAAACAAAAGAAACATCAGTGAGTGAACTTAAACAAACCTCAGGGTTAAAGTCAATAGTGGGGGGGCTGTGTATTTTCGTGGGATTCAAATGTTACTTTTTGGAAAGTGGTTGAACTGTCTTCTAGGGCCACTGAACTTTGAGAAAATTAATGTCTCCATTCCCCTGTGGTCACACTGCATTATCATGTTGTAGATCACTTGCACTGTACAGTTGTAGTTGTTTGCTGATCTGTGAGTAATCTGCATCTCCATACTGTCCTCTCTCATGGACAACAGATAGATATTTGGAATGTGTCTCCAGTGATGGATAATTTACCAGTCCATGCATACCTGCCTTCTGACACTGGATACATAGCTGGAAATCTATTCTGATTATTCTTCAGAGAATATTATATTTGCCATCTGGAAACAATGCAATACATCAAAATTGAAGGTCACACTGAAATGAGTACTGATCATTTATCACTAATTCCTTAAGTATCACACACACATACTGAGCTCTAAGAAAAAAAATACTAATGACTGAATCCAAGTAAGTTATATACTAAATTATTTACCACATGTGACCATCCACAGCTAAACAAACCAGTCAGTTAGTCACTCGGTTGAGTAATGGTAGACTCAACATGAAACACTGATGTCTTTAATGTAAGGTAAGAAGATTTTTTATAGCAGACAGACTGAAATAATGAAATGCTAAGTTTCCTCAGGTGGCAAGCAAATTAATGTTAACATCATGTAAAGATGAGGAGGTAACTGCTCCCAGATCCCTAAATTTCCAAGGTCCTTTGTTTCTAGTGCCAATATGTTCCCAGAGACCAGAATCTGGTAACGAACATTAGCCCTCTTATTGAGCAAAACGTTTCAACAATCACGCACCAGGCAGCGAATCTATAACAACACACACAAACACACACACACACACACACACACACACACACACACACACACTACAATAACACACATTACAAACTGAATCATCAACAGACTTACTTTGTGGTTGAGGGTCCAGGTTCAGGACTGAACTTTGGAGGTTCACCTTTGGACCAATCACTCTTCATAGACAAACAACTGGGTCCTGGATCTGTTCTCAGTCTGTAGAAAGAAAGAAAGAAAGAAAGAAAGAAAGAAAGAAAGAAAGAAAGAACAAACCAACAGACAGGGAGAGATGATGAGGGACAAAGACCTGGACAGAGAGACAATAAAGGTCAGAGACCGGGACAGAGAGACGACGAGGGACAGAGGGGACAGGGACCAAGAGGACGCTGATGGGGTCTCAGTTTTGATAGATCTAGTCTTCAGCTGTTGAGCTGTCGCACCAACAGATCGGTACCACAGACGTGTTAATAAAAGGAAATCCTGGGTTTTCTCTCATTGACTGTGTTTTTGTTTGTCTTAAATGTGTTAATGTGTGTATGTTAGGGCCTGTTTTATTTTAATAAATGTAATTTCATTTTAAAATATAAAACCTGACTATGGATTTAAAACTGGGTTATTAAAGTCTAGTATTAATTTGTTAAGACACCAGCATACATATACATATGCATATATATATATATATATATATATATATATATACACACTCATACACTAATACACTCATAGTTTTAATTGTATGTTTAAAGGAGAGTGTTACATTAGTTTATAGTTTGAAATTGTAACTAAACATCATGGTAGTGTTGCGACTCTGTTGTATGTTCATCAGAAAGATGGTGGAATGAAGCTTGATCAGAAAATAACATTAACATTATTAACCTTCTTTTATAGTTACAGTGTACAGACGTGACCCTACTGATTACTGACAGGCTGTCACCTGACTAACATTCATACTTAAGTACAGAACTCAAATATATGAACTTTGTCACTGTCTATCTCTGACCATGATGTGATAATATCAGCTGGTGTCGTCCTCAGTTAGTGGTGAGAAATAACAGTCAGTGTTGTAGTGTAGATAGTGAACACTTAGAAACTTAATTCATTCACTCATTAACAGACTCTTACTTTGTGTCTGAGGGTCCAGGTTCAGGACTGAAGTATGGAGGTTCATCATTGGACCAGTCACTCTTGATAGACAAACAACTGGGTCCTGGATCTGCTCTCAGTCTGTAGAAAGAAAGAAAGACAGATGGAGCAAACCAACAGACAGTTAAAAACTTTAATGTCATTACACTGATAAAACAACAAAACTTATTTCAGCAGCATTAAAATCAACCTAAAAAAGTCTAAAGTAGTTCAGTGTTCAATGTTGTAATTAGTCATTAAACCACATTAGAAACTGAATCATGTTCAGAAACACACTCATACTTTGTGTCTGAGGGTCCAGGTTCAGGACTGAAGTATGGCGATTCATCTCTGGACCGGTCACTCTTCATAGACAAACAACTGGATGGTGGACATCTGTACTCGTCTTCCTTCAAACCACTCATGTTCTATGTTGTGAGATGTGAACCTGTAACTCACACAGACTATAATAAACACAGTCAGTGCTCCACCTCTAAAGTCAGTGGCTTCTTCATTTGTTTTCATTCGTTTGATTTGAACCATAAAGACAAACTCTGACTGTGGGTTAAATCCAATAACATGTCACACGTCACATAAACACCACATGTTACATGCTGACTGCAGCTCAGTCCAACATGAGGAGACTCAGTGATGATCATCAGAAATAAAAACTAAACTCTGACGACATTCAAACATGTCACATGATTATATTTTTAAAACGATCATTATGACAGATAATATAACGTGTTAAAAGGTTTTTCCAATATGTAGTCACATGTTTTCCAATGGCTCCTGATGCACCTCGTCAAACTTGGGTGAAGGACACTGTTTTTCTGACGTCAAACTTCCTTAATTCTTTGTTTTGTTCTTCCTGTAATTATGACGTCAACCACACAAACGGTGACGTGTTCAAGGCGCAAATAAAGTTCAGAAGTGTTTTTTTTAAAACTGTGTCAGCTCCGTCAGCGCCACCAACAGTCTGCTTTGATACAATATTAATGAAATAAAAACATAGTCACAGTTCATCACTGTGGCCAAACCAATCGTTGTAACTTAATGATGGTTCATTTGTGGCTGCTGTAGACATCAGTGCTGCAATGGCCAATAATTAGCGATTATCTGACTACATCTGCTGCAATAATCTGACAAGAGCTGGAGACAGAACCGTGCATTCGCAAAGTAAAACTTCAATCGACTTGAATCGATAGGTATCAAAGTATCAAGTGGTTTGATCACAGAGAAGTGAAGTTGAATTGAATTGACCGTAATCAAGTGAGAAACAAACTTGTTTGTCACATTTATTTCAACCAGATCAGCAACAGTTATTCTGGGTGTGTTCAACCTGCTGCAGAGTCCAGGCCCCAAATCCTCAGTTAAAAACAGGAAATTACTTTTTTAAAACCACTTCTTTCTAAAATACAGTAGAACAGACTGAAGAGAAAAAGAAAACAGTAGATGAATCATAAAATACTGATGGTGATGGTTATTTTTGATTATTTCTAGACTCATTTTAAAACTCACCCTGAACAAGAACTGTTCCTCCGTCTGTCGACTTCATCAAATGGACTTTGGATCTTTACAAGATATAACATCCCCACAGAAACACCTTGTAAGACGACACCTTTTCCTGCTGATTGGCTCTAGTTAGTTATTATATTTGCAAACTCCAGTCCAATGTACATTTAATAAAACAGACACACTATAAACAGACATTAAAGATAATAAAAGAACAAAATACAGATAAACACACAGCAACCACACAATTCTCATGCTAGGTTAACAACCAAGGAGTCAAAGTGAGTTTTTAGACAAGATTTAAAAGTGTCCAGGTTTAACATGGGTGGGCAGCTCATTCCACAGTTTGGGTGTCAGCAGTGACAAAACTCAGTCACCTCTGTTTTTATTATTTTTATCTTGTTCCAGGAGCATCAAGGAGAAGCTGATCTCCAGACCTCAGTGCCCTAGAGGGAGTATACAACTCTAAAAGCCTGATTCACTAAGATCCCAAATAAGCGGCGCTAAATTGTTTGTGAGCACTAGCAGGTTGCATGTGCTTTCGGTATTAAATGAAAGTGTCTGTGAGACACTTCAGCATGTGTTTGCACGTGCACTATGATGTCATTCCGCTGTATTAATGTGAAGCTTTTAGTAGTTTACAGTATTGAATTATTGCTCTACTTCACAGTACTAGTACCTACTGCAGATAATTACTGTTCTGCACTGTGAAGATCATATGTGATGCAGCTACATAATTAGCAATGTGGTTTGTTCATGACTCCAGAAATGTTCATGAATCTACACTGAGAGCTAGACATGCTCGTGGTATTTATATAAAGTACAATTATATCTAATATTTAGAAGCAACATCCTGTTTCCTCATACTGCAACTTAACATATAAAGTGTTTCCTTATTATTGTAGGGGAGTTTGATGGTTACCTACTTGGTGACAGGGGGTACCCATGCCAGCCCTATCTGTTAACCCCAGACCCTGATCCTGATCCTGACCCACAGCGGCAATAACTTGGCTCACAGCAGGACACAAGCCAGAATAGAGACGACCCAAGGCAGACTGAAGACCTGTTTCCAGAGCCTCTGTGGACTCCCGGTCATCCCAGAAAGAGCCTGTGACATCACTGTTGCATGAAAAGAGCAAAAGTGTGTCGCTGCACCAGAGGTCGACCCTGATAACCCTGAAGAACTGCCAGAGAGCCAATATGTAATTTTTCTGCATCTTCTGTCTAATGTCTAATTCAGAACACCTCTGTCAGACAAGCTACAAAAACTATCCCACTATAACATCTGTCTTAGAAACTTAGAAACACCTGTAGCCAAAAACATTTCTTTCTAATCCTTCAATATCTAAGCTACGCTGTGGATGTGGATGCAGTTGATCCATCTTGCTCATTTTCTACATTGCTCTGTGAACAAAGGTAGAAAGTTTACTATGGTCCATCACTACTGCATCACTTTCATGTCTTTTATTTGTTTTAAAGTATAAACCTCAACAGGCTGCTCTACATCTTCCCTCCCTGTGGCAGCTGACAATGTGTCTTCATCCTGTGGTGAAATCTTACATTTATACACCAATAATGGACAAAAAAAAAAAAAATAAAAAAAATAAAATAAAGAAGAGCATGTACCATTGCATGGGCGTGTTTTCTCCACACGACAGATGACACCATCATTAACTGTAAGACCATGAAGATTACAGTCAATTTCTAGACAGAGAAGTGAACATTTTTGAATGGTTTTATACATTAAATGAATGTGCAATTGATCCTAATATCTGTGTTTCTACTAATATGGTCTTTTTGTCTTCTCATCAATGCGCTCTACTCAGGGTTAATTGAACTCAAGAGTTGAGTTAAACTTATTGTTACCACCTGTTCTGAAACCGAAAACTCAAAGTTGTGTTTGACAGCTCCGAGTTAATCAACTCAGAGTTCAGGTTTAAACTCAGAGTTTCTCAAAGCTGCTTTCTGAAACAGGCCCGTGGTCAGTGTGAACATGCAGTGTTGATAAATACTTTACCTTCCATCGTGTTTTATCAAGTTCAACCAGGAATTTGTGTTAACTAAAGAAAACACAGATGATGGTGACGTGTTTCATTTCAACACCGAATCTAAAACAACTGCAGCAGTTTTTCAGCCTTGAAGCTGCTTCATTAGAAACTGGATCAGAAGAGTTGATCACATGTTCACAACTTCCTGTTTCACAGCTGAACCTGATGTTTGTGTTGATGATGGTTTTAATTGAGTCTGTGTCACCTGTGAAGAGACATAAAAATGCAGCAGCGCCAACTGCTGTCCAAACCAACAAACTACCAGCTGAAGTCAAATCTCTGCATAAGTTTGGAAAAAAAAAAATCACATCTCTGATCAAACTACAACTACCACTTTGTAGTTGTCTGCCTCCACCAATCAAAGTCAAGTTACAAGTAATTAGTTATGAATTATGATCAAAAATATGACATCAGATCACTGTGACCTTTGACCATAAGGGATAAAAAGCTTAGAAGAGAGAACAGTTGAACTAAAACATTAAAACTAAATCAACTTTAAATACTAGACAGTGACAGGTTTTTTATTTCTAAAAAAGGAACCAAATACAGTCATCATATTGATAACATCGTGATGATAACACCAAAAAAATATATAATATTTGACCTGATCTGTTTCCTGATTGTCATTAAACTTAATCTGACATTTAATTTGCTCTGTGTAAAAAAAAAAAAAAAAACATATAATAAATCGACATAATCAAGAAAACTTACAGAAATATTTAGTGGAAAATATATTTTTCTATTTCTAGAGAACTTTAAGCTGGATTAGTTAGTGGAGGTTTTAATCACCAGGAAGTTAATGTTTAATATAATATTGTTGAAGTAAAAGTCAACTTCAAAGTGTCTGTGATGTCATCAAGGCAGTTTCATTTATATGATACACAGAGGAAAAGTGATTTATTTAAAACAGATATAAAGAACGGAGTATGAAGAAGTAGAAGTGCACACAGTTAAAAGCAAAGTACAAAACAAAGATGAAGAGAAAAGTGTTTATCCTGTTTATCCAGTGATGATGCTGCGTCACATCCAGACGACCACACGGGGGCGATGGTGGACTGGACAGCTGTTCTCAGAGCAGCACTGAGAGTCGCTCTCTGCTGGATGAAGTTCTCCTCTTCACTCAACCTCCCAGTAACATGGTCCAGCCAGAGTCTCTCTACACACCAGCTGCTGCTGCTGCTGCTTCAACATCTGGATTATCAGGACACAGCTCATCATCTCTCACATCACACTCCCTCATCTTCATCAGCTCCAGCTGCAGAGAGAAGGAGACAGAAGAGAGAAGACTCAGAGTTGACAGAGACTCACTTCATCAGCTTCAGTCAGTGATGCAGCACATCCAGTATAAAGAGCAGCAGGGACTTCAGTCCTGTTCAGACCAGAGGTGGAGCAGCTGTGGAGCGTAGCTGCTTCCTCTCAGCTCTCATGTTAACATGTTGGAGTCAACACACTGAGACTCACACACATGATCACAACCAGCTGCTCTGATTGGCTGACTGTTCTCTCTCTGTCTTCCTGTCTCCATCCTCCTCTCACAGCTTCACTGAGGAAAGCAGCCACTGAGGAGGTTGGAGCTTCACAGGAAACACTGGCTCTTTGCTTTGATACTAACTGGGTTTAGTACAACAGAGCTGAAGGCAGCGTGGACCGACTCCAACCCTCTACTGACCTCAGAGTCTCCAGTCTGTAGTCTGGACTCTTCTGAAGATCACGCAGACCCTTCACGTCTGAATCCTTCAGCTTGTTTCCACCCAGGTCCAGTTTTCTCAGATGGGAGGGGTTGGACTTCAGAGCTGAGACCAGAGAATCACAACTGATCTTTGACAAACTGCAGTTGTACAATCTGAATAAAGAATAAAAGATGAAGATACAATTGTGAATGATCTGATCAATGATGTTTTTACCACATTTATACTACTACTACTACTGCTACTACACTTTCTTTTTTCAAGATGGCGCTGTAGGAGACGGCAGCTACTTTTTAATATCTTCCAACTTCTTTACGAAGTATCCTATGGATACTACTGACTTTAAAAAACTCACAGGAGCCAGTTCTCTCATTTACTCAAGAGAGAAGTTGCTTGCTCTCCGGTCAAACTCACAGGGTCAGAGACACGACATCCCAATCCCAACCATGTCACCCTGGACTCTCCTCTGGCTGCTTTTCACCAGGTTGTCAACCGCCCCACCAGGAAGAACAGGACAACTGACCTGCTGTATACCAATGTTAAGGAGGCATACAGAGTCACCACCCTCCCCCCGCTGGGCAAGTCAGGGTCACTGGGTTGTCCCCACCAAGACTGTTCGGTGTTATCCAAATAACAAACCATAGGTAACACAGGGAGTCAAGGCTGTCCTCAACCAGAAGAAGAAGTCTTTCAGGACAAAAGACAGAGAGGAGATAAAAGCAGCACAGCGGGAGGTGAAACGCTGCCTGAGGGAGGCAAAAGACTCATAAAGACGAGACGAAAGTGGAGCAGAAACTGCAAGAGAACAACATGGCCACAAAGTGAGGACCAGCACAGAGGGGGAAGTGCGGAGAGGGCGAACGACCTGAACAACTTCTTCAACAGGTTCAGCCACTCCACTCCAACCCCCACCCTCACTGTAGCCTGCTCTTCCCCCACTCTCAGTGCATCTTCACCCAGGTGGCACAGCGGCACCCTCCTCTCCTCCTCCACGCCGGCGGCTGCAGCCATCCCCCATCCTGCCCTCCCTCCCTCACCTCTCTCTCACATCAGCCCCCTGCCTCCCCCCTCCTCTTCCACAGCAATTGAGAAACCCCCTGTCCCCTCGACACAACCTCCTCCCAGCGTCGCGGCTGACCAGGTGACGGGAGAACTGAGGAAGGGTGAACAAAAGAACAGAGAGGAGCCTTGTGCAATACACAGTATAAAATATTAGACACAAAAACATATTTCTTCTCTACTCATAGTTTAATCTATGTTTACATTTATATTTATTATACTTACTGTATTTTCAGACCTGCTGGGCCCATAACCTTGTGCAATTTACACTAACCACGTGCCATAACTTAATTTAATGATTTACTCACTACTGACTAATTTACTAGTGACCATGTGCAATAATTTATTTACTCTTCACAATTTACCCTCATAACCACTGTGATACAAGATACTGGAGGAAACAATGACCCTGGTCACAACAAAGTATCAAGTTGAACAAAGGTTTTATAGAAAATACAAGATTTAGACGTTTATAAAATGGAGAAAGTCAAATAATAAACAATCACTGTGTTACAGAGAAAAAGATCACTCCCTACATCTTCATGGCTCCTTTTAATTTTTCTTTTCTAAACATTTGTAGTATTTTGATCAGTGACAGACACAAATACGTCATATTCACTCAGTCCAGTGTCTGAAGAAATGCATGACTGATGTCAATCAAATTTTACAACCTTTACAACAGCAACAGACAGTGAACTGACCTCAGAGTCTCCAGTCCACAGTCTGGACTCTGTAGTAAACCACACAGACGCTTCAGTCCTGAATCTTGCAGCTTGTTTCCACCCAGATCCAGTTCTTTCAGATGGGAGGGGTTGGGCTTCAGAGCTGAGACCAGAGAATCACAGCTGATCTTTGACAAACTGCATCTGTGCAATCTGAATAAAGAATAAAAGATGAAGATAAAATGGTGAATGATCTGATCAACTATCTGTAGAAATATATGAGATGTCAATCAAGTTTTAAAGCCTTTACAACAGTAACAGACAGAAGAATATAATCAATATCACATCACACATTTACACTAAAAGTCTGTTCAGGGTTTTATTTCTTCCCTGACCTTCTTCTTCTTGTGTTTGGAGGCTGAGCAGGTTTGTAGAAGCTCCACCTCAGTACAGAGGACATGTTGGGCCCCCACCTCTCCATTTACTGTGATTGTGGGGAGATGAAGCAGATCGTCAGCTGCTCCTGACATGAATCTAATCCACCTGCTCCCATGTCCCACACTTCCCTCCAGCTGACTTTCTTCTTTTCTACACTTTCCCTCCTCAGACACTGGTCCTGCTTTAATCTGCTTCCTGTTGCAGTCTGAAGGTCTGTAGCTTCAAATGATTCAGTAGCGCTGACATGGAAACACAACAGGAACTGTTGGAACTGGGAAACTGGGAAATAAACTGAAACCTTAGGAAGCTTTTATTGTTCCACAAATCTCAGATTGGATGGTGTCGTTCACATTCATCACTTGTGTGACTTTAGTTTGGTGCAACATGTGTTTAATGAGGAGAGATGCAGCTTCTGTCGTGTTCAAACGAGCAGCAGCAGCAGAAGATCTGAGTCTGTGCTGCAGTTTGATTTTCATCAACTTTCTGATTTAAAGAGAAACAGAAAACCTCTGTTCATTCTCTATATGACTGGTCTCACCTTCTTCTTTCTGTAGTAATAACAACACACAGTCATTTCTCTTCACCAGCTCATTGTTGAAACATCCTCACACATCCTTGTGTTTGAACCAATGAAAAAAAGATTTGAACCCAACATTTACAGAAAAACTCCAACAGGTTCAGTCGGTGAACTGACCTCAGAGTCTCCAGTCGACAGTTTGGACTCTCCAGTCCAGTAGACAACTGCTGAACTGCTGAGTCCTGCAGATTGTTGTTACTCAGGTTCAGATGTATCAGATGGGAGGGGTTGGACTTCAGAGCTGAGGCCACGACTTCACAGTGAGTCTCTGAGAGTCCACAGTTAATAAATCTGTGATAAGAGAAAATATAAAATCAGACTATTTGTAATAAAATATACAACATACAGAAGAAAACACGTCATAATGTGATCAACATGTTCACATGTGTGGCTCAGCTCATCTCATCTTATTGTGTTTGACAGGAAACAATAATCCTCCTCAGTCTCAGACCTACAAATTCTAAAACGTCTTCAACCCGACAGCAGATCTACACAGTCACCACAGTTTCAAGGTGGACACCAAGACCAGTGTCTCCAGTTCAGCGTCTGAACAAAAATTATGATGTCACAGTGACACTGACCTTTGACCTTTAGACAGAAAACATCATCACTTCATTTTTAAAAGCATCATGTGCCAGAGATTTAACATCTGGAATTATTCTGCAACGTCTGACTTCATTAGCAGCTCCATTAAAGAAGCACTGTAATGTAGCTCGTCTTGAACTGTATTAAGCGTTGTTTGAGCTGGGTACCGGGAAAGTTGTCAACACCACAGTTGTGCGGTCGGGCACAATGATACACTGAACCATTTCTGCCTTGGCTGTAGAGATGGGAGGTAATATTTAATAAAATGAGTCCAGAAGTGGTCTGCCAGAACTTGACTGTGGCGCCATCTACGGTCGGATAGGAGTTCTGTATCTCTGAATATGGCTTGTGGAAGTGAGGCGCCTTGCCGCCCCATAAGAAGGAGATTTGGGGTGACTTGATCAGGGTCGGAGACTGTTCTGAGCACCTCATCTGTCACGGTTGTACAACCAAGAGTGGCACGTATAGCAGTCTTTATTGATTGCACCTCCCTCTCCCATATTCCTCCAAAGCCTCTACCCCATGAACATGCCGCCCCAGGTACTGCTATGTGAAGACCAGGACAAGCTTCCTCCTCTAAGGGACTCTGTTGGGGTCTGAGGCTGACTAGTCTTTTTATTTTGGCCCCCAAGCAGCCTCTGCCCCCATAAACTAAGGTGCAGGTGCAAACTTTAAGGTGCAGACAGCGAGTGGTCCGGCACTTAAAGAGGATTCTCCACCTCTTCTCTAGACGACGGCCAACTTTGACTGTAAAGGGCCTGAAACAGTCCATGCCTGTTGAAAAGGGGGGTTTAAACAGGCGGAGTCTTGAAGGGCGTAAGTCGGCCGTTTTGGGGACAGTAGGGCCTCCTTTCAGCTTTCTGCGGTCCAGACAAGAAAACTGATGCTTACGGATGGCTTGTCATCCTTTTGGAATCCAGTAATGTTGGTGGAGCCTTTGGTCATATTCTCCAATTAGGAGTTGAGGGATTGGGTGCTTTGGATCTAAAACAAACGGGATGTATGGCTGCCTAGCTCAAGATTTTCACCCCTTCTTAGGCGGCCTCCAACACGGATCAGACGGGTGACAATCAAACTCAGGTGCAAGGGTACGAAGGCGGCTCCCTTTGTGCACAGGCTTATCCGGCTACAGAAGTGTGTTCTCGTCGGGGAAACTCTGTAGCTGTGCTTGTTGTAGGAGGATATTCGCAACCTCGGTATGGTCTTGAAAGGAGGACTCTCGGTACCATGGAGGTTATTAGCTGTAGCATCTACAATCTCACTCCAGGATTTGAAGGCTGTGATGTCAGCAGGAACATAACTTAGAGTATCAATGTGGCCACAGAAGGCTGCTTTCCTTCGCTCAGGGGGAACTTCCTCAGGGGTGATAAGAGGCTGCATGGGCCACTGATCTGAGGGTAGGAGTAGGAAGGGAGGTCTTGTGGCCCAGCGATGTGGTCCTACTAGTTCCAGCAGCCTCTTCCCTCTGGTGAGGTCATCAGCTTTGTTCAAGGAGGATGCAATGTATTTCAAATCCACTGGGTTTGTGAGCCCCAAGATCTCCATCAGTTGATTAGTGACAAAGATTTTGTAGTGACAGGTTTCTGAGTGGATCCAGAAAAGCACAGTGGTGGAATCTGACCAAAGGACTCTCCGCTACCCCGGTGGGGGCAGCAGAGAGACCCTTCATTCATCCCATAAGGAGTCATTTAAACATCAGAGTGACTATGAAGCTGATACATTCACTTAAAAATCTGTCATAGTGCCTCTTTAACTCTTTAACTCTCTCTGATAGTAAATGGGACCATTTATCTGAGTCTGGAGCTTTAAACAAAACACAAAACAAACACCACACACACATGAAAGACTCAAAATCCTCTTTAGGTACAAACAAATGGACGGTGAAGAGACGATCTGTCTGTCCCTCGTTCATGAATCAACAGTAGACGACATCATCGTCCCAAACAAAACCCAGACCTCCAAGTCCTTCAAATCATTGTCCCTGTTGTCCTCACCCTCCAGGTGTCTCTGAGACATCCTGTTCACTAGAACTGGACAGACGGATTCACAAACAGACAAAGAGGAATGAAAAACCTAAAAAGACATGATCCCTCTGTCCACGGCTGTCACCGACAAAGAGACATAAAAACAGTAATGAGCTGTAATGAACACAGTAATGAACTAAAAACAATGAGAATAAACCTCCAATAAGGAGCTTCTCTGCTAATGTTTGGATCTAGATGTAAAAAAAAAAATCACATATTTATGGTGTTCACATCTATGAGTTTGCACAGTTTGGTGCAGATTCAGATAATGATCCAGATTTAACAGAAGAAAATGGTTTGGCCTTGGTGGAGGTGCTGTGTCTGACAAAACTACTGATCACATCTGTTGATTGATGATGTTAATGATCATGTCAGGACTCACCCAGCCTTTCTGCAGTTCCTCACAGCTGGGATCAGTCTCCGGTTTCCCTCATCTGATGTGTTGTAGTTGATAGTGTCCAACTCATCCAGAACCTCCTCTGACATCTGCAGCATGTAGGCCAGAGCTGAACACTGGATCTCAGAGAGTCTCTCTGATCTGTTCTCTGACTTCAGGAACTCTTGGATCTGCTGATGAACTGAGAGGTCGTTCATCTCTGTCAGACAGTGGAAGATGTTGATGCTTCTATCAGGAGAGATTTTATCACTCTTTATCTCCTTCAGGTTGTTGATGATTCTCTGGATGGTTTCTGGACTGATCTCTGTCTGACCCAGCAGGCCTCCTAAGACTCTCTGGTTGGACTCCAGACAGAGGCCATGAAGGAAGCGAATAAACAGGTCCAGGTGACCGTTTTTACTTTGAAGGGATTTCTCCAGGGCTTTCTTTAGGAAGTCATCCAGAGATAACTCACTGTTGTGTTTATTTCCACGTTGAGTTGAGTTTGAGCCCCAGCCTCTCAAGGCTCGAAACATTTGGGAGACAACTGAAGTTGAGTCACGGTGGTCTTCCCCCAGGAAGTCCTTCAGTACCTTTCTCTTCCTGTTGGTGAAACAGTGGAACATGTAGACTGCAGCCAGAAACTCCTGAACGCTCAGATGAACAAAGCAGTAAACTGTTTTTTGGAAGATCACACTCTCTCTTCTGAAGATCTCTGTACAGACTCCTGAGTACACCAAGGCCTCTGAGACACCAAGACCACACTGATCCAGGTCTTGTTGGTAGAACATGATGTTTCCTTTCTGCAGCTGTTCAAACGCCAGCCTCCCCAGCTTCAGGAGAACTTCTCTGTCAGCCTCCGTCAGCTCCTGTGGACTCGTCTCATTGTATTTGTGCTTCTTCCTCTTTGTCTGAACCAGCAGGAAGTGTGAGTACAGGTCCGTCAGGGTCTTGGGCAGCTCTCCTCTCTGCTCTGTGGTCAACATGTGCTGCAGAACTGTAGCACTGATCCAGCAGAAGACTGGGATCTGACACATGATGTGGAGGCTCCTGGACGTCTTGATGTGTGAGATGGTTCTGTTGGACATCTCTTCATCACTGATCCTCCTCCTGAAATACTCCTCCTTCTGGGGGTTGGTGAAGCCTCGTACTTCTGTTACTCTGTCCACACATGATGGAGGGATCTGATTGGCTGCCGCAGGTCTGGAAGTGATCCAGACCAGAGCCGAGGGAAGCAGATTCCCCCGGATGAGGTTTGTCAGCAGCAGGTTGACTGATGACGTCTGTGTGACATCAGACACAACCTCCATGTTGTTGAAGTCTAGTGAAAGTCTGCTTTCATCCAGGCCGTCAAAGATGAACAGCACTTTACAGACAGCCAGCTCCTCTGCTGTGAGCTTCTGTAATGTTGGATGGAAAACATGGAGCAGCCTGAGAAGACTGTACTGCTTATGTCTGATCAAGTTCAGCTCCCTGAACGAAAGCAGAACCAGCAGATTGATGTCTTGGTTTTCTGAGCCCTCTGCCCAGTCTAGAGTGAACTTCTGCACTGAGAAGGTTTTTCCCACTCCAGCGATGCCGTTGGTCAGAACCACTCTGATATGTCCATGTAGATCAGGTAAAGCTTTAAAGACATCGTGGCACCTGATCGGAGGGTGATGGAGGGTCTTCATCTTGGAAGTCGTCTCCAGCTGCCTCACCTCATGTTGGGTATTAACCTCTTCACTCTGTCCCTGTGTGATGTAGAGCTCAGTGAAGACCTTGTTGAGGAGGGTTTCACTTCCTGCTCCATCAGTTCCTTCAGTCACATGTTGACATCTGGTCCTCAGACTGATCTTATGTTCATCTAAAACCTGCTGCAGACCACTATCTGCTGACAGAGAACAAACAATGTCAGACTAAAGACAGAGAATATGATCATTATTTTCATTAGTGACAGAAAAACTAAAGACAGATGCTGTTTGACTGATCACATGACACTGTAGAAAACAACATGTCTTGTTTTCACCAGTGACCACATCAGCAGACACATGTTCAGTCTTACTTTGTACAGAGCTGAGTCTGAGTTTCTTTCCATCCTGGGGACAGGAGGAGTCTCCTGGTGGACCAGACTGGTCCCAGTATGAGCTGCTGCACTGTCTGCAGAACCAGTGTCCACAACTGGAGGAAACTGGATCCTTCAGGACGTCCTGAAACAAATCACAGCAGGACAGCTGCTCCTCTACAGAGACACCACTCCTCTTCCTCTTCCTCCCTCTGTGGATGCGAACACAATACATAAGTGGTGAACAGCCACAGCTCACAAGCTGCATGCAGCTCTATCATCTTTTACATTATGTGCAGTGATGAACCAGTGAGATGTGTGTATGAGTTTCTGAGACAGGAGACAGTTTATGTGAAGATGCCATTTTCAGCAGAGCTGCTTCTGAACAGCCCTTCACTAAATAACTGTTACTTTAGAAAAAAAGGCCACAGACCCTCAATTAAGATCCACCTGGACATGGACAACTAATACTGTTGAAATCCACATCAGCACTGAATTATCCTCAGCTCAGTTACAGTAGAAACAGTCTCCATGACAACTGACAAACTTAAACAGTGTGTCCTCTGAACTGAAATAAACTAGAAACATCAACATTTACAGTAGAAACAGACTCTTACTTTGTGTCTGAGGGTCCAGGTTCAGGACCGAGGTCTGGAGGTCCATCATCAGATCTGTCACTCTTCATAGACAAACAACTGGATCCTGGATCTGCTCTCGGTCTGTAGAAAGAAAGAACAAACCATCAGACAGATAAATAAATACTTTACTGTCATTACACAGTCATTAGTTCAGCAGAATTAAAATCATAAATAAGCAGAAGAAATAGATGAAGCAGTTACTAGGTTAAGACCCAACAAGGCTCTAGGAAGTGACGGTTTCCCATCAGAATGGTACAAAATCTATACATCCATTATAAACAGGAGATTTGAGACATTCATGACAGAAGTCATGATGACGAACAATCAGGGTTCATTAAGGGACCCTAAACTCAGAACAGCAAGGAGGACAGTAGAAGTTTGTAAAATATCCTCACATAATAAATAGCTGTAATAAATAAAATACGTCATGTAACGTAAAATGTTGTAATTATAGTCATTAAACCACATCCCTTACTTTGGGTCTGAGGGTACAGGTTCAGAACTGAAGTTTGGAGGATAATCATTGGACCGGCCACTCTTCATAGACAAACGACTGGATCCTGGATCTGCTCTCAGTCTGTAGAAAGAAAGAAAGAGAACAAGGACAAACCAACAGACAGATAAATACTTTGATGTCATTGCAAAACAACCAAACAGCAGCATTAAAATAACTAAATAATATAATCAAGAAATAAATAGTTATAATCACTAAAAGAAGTAACATATCCTAAAATTAATAATATAATCACTAAGCCTAAAATAGTTCAGTGTTCAATGTTGTAATTAGTCATTAAACCACATTAGAAACTGAATCATGTTCAGAAACAGACTCTTACTTTGTGTCTGAGGGTCCAGGTTCAGGACTAAAGACTGGAGGTTCATCTTTGGACTGTGAACCACTCATGTTCTCTGTTGTGAGATGTGAACCTGTAACACACACACAGACTATAATAAACACAGTCAGTGCTCCACATCAGAAGTCACTGGCTTCTTCATTTATTTTCATTCATTTGTTTGATTTGAACCATAAAGACAAACTCGTCACATAAACATCACGTTACTTGACCGCAGCTCAGTCCAACTTGAGGAGACTCAGTGATGATCATCAGAAATAAAAAAAACTCAACTCTCTGACGTCACTGAAACATTTCACATGATTATATTTCTAAAATGATCCTAATGATAGAAGATGTAACGTGTTAAAAGATTTTTCAATACGTAGTCACGTGTTTTCCGATGGCTCCTGAACGCACCTTGTCAAACTTGGGTGAAGGACGCTGTTTTTCTGACCTCAAACTTCCTTAATTCTTTGTTTTGTTCTACCTGTAATTATGACGTCAACCACACCGACGGTGACGTGTTCAAGGCGCAAATAAAGTTCATAAGCGTTTTTTTAAACTGCGTCAGTGCCACCAACAGACTGAGATTATATGTGTAAGTAAAACTTCATTCGACTTGAATCGATTAAAGTATCAAAGTATCAAGTGGTTTGATCACAGAGAAGTGAAGTTGAGTTGAATTGACCGTAATCAAGGGAGAAACAAACTTGTTGTTTGTCACATTTATTTCGACCAGATTAACAACATTTATTCTGGGTGTGTTCAACCTGCTGCGTAGTCCAGGCCCCAGATCCTCAGTTAAAAACAGGAAATGACTTTTTTAAAAAACACTTTCTAAAATACAGTAGAACAGACTGAAGCGAAGAAGAAAACAGCAGATGAATCATAAAATACTGATCATGATGGTTATTTTTGATTATTTCTAGACTCATTTTTAAAACTTACCTGAACACGAATTGTTCCTCCATCTGATGTCGTCTTGATCCTGGTAAACAGTCCAAAGTCACGCCCTTTCCTGGTGACTCACCTTGATCAGAAAAGATTCCTAACAGTGAATGGAGAGATAAAAAATACTTTGACTTTACACATATGTTATATCTTAATTTAAATAATAACTATTAGTGTGAGTCAAGACTATGTCTGTGGCGTAATTGTTGATTGATGTTTCTGAAAATACGTAAGTGGTTCGACTACAAACCAAACTGGTTTGACTGCTAGGTGACGTCACGTCACAGTTTCTTTCCCCCATCTCTTCCTGGATGAAGAGAGAACGAGTAGGTGGATAAAACTGACCAGGTTTGCTGCCTGTCACTGCCAGTCGAATGGATTGGCCTCGTCCGTCCGGTTCTACAGGTAAGTGATCCTGTGGTGCGACATGAAATTCCAGGTGGTGGAGCTGATGGTGACCAAGTAGAGGTGGCAGCCGAGCAGCAGCCGCCACCGCGAAGGAGAAGATCCCGACGGCGGCCGGCGCTGCCAGCAGGAAGGCATTCGCTCTGAACCACGGCTCCCACGACACCACGGGAGAAACGCCGGACCTGGAAGATGTTAAGAAACTGATTGTTATTACTTGTTTTGTTTGTGTTAAGTTCTGTTTAATTCAGATCTGATATGATTCATTGATTTTTTTATGTTAATTTCTTTCACCCCCTCAAGAGATATTTTACACTGGTTGAAGTAATAATCGAGTTTGACCATCTTTTGTTTTCACAACCAAATAGTGAAAGTAAAGTAAATGGGGCAGCCAGCCAAACGTATCTAAATTGTCATTTTTTAACCACTAATAAAGCTCAAAATATCACCACTTCAGCAGTAGCATAAATAGGGTTCCTACACATAAACTGAAGTACTGATAACTTAGTAAGTGAACTGAGAGTTTATTAGAAAGACTGTTTTACATGACTTACCCAATGTCTTGTTTTCATAACAACTGGCGATGATATTCCACATCAGCAGATTCATCATTTTCCTGAGCAATAGGCCAATGTGTCCGTGAAGAGCAAGAAAAATGATGAATCTGCTGATCTGGAACAACATGAGGGGTGTTCCTCATCTCAAATTGATATTACTCCAGGTTCCACATAAGCATCAACAGGTCAATGTGTCCGTAAGGTCACTAGTTAACATAGCTTCAGAGAAAATAGATCATTTATGATAAAAAACGCATTTTAAGATGTTTCCAAACTTACACAACAACAATCTGGAACACCAGTCATCACCAACCTCTGACCTTTGACTGGTGACCAGTTATAGCCACAGTTAAACAGATGGATGGATAGATGTTCCAGATTAGTAGATTCGTCATTTTCCTCAACAACAGGTCGGCGAGAAAAATGATGAATCTGCTGATCTGGAACACCCTTCGTCACCAGTTGTTATGAAAACAAAAGACGCTCAAACTCGATATTACTTCGGCCAACGTAAAATATATCTATCTTTTATTTGTTTGGGTTTATTTCTTTGTAGCAACGATCTGTCCACGTGTCTGTAAAGTACCACTTACTTTGTGAATGAACTTACCAGTGCAGGATCAGGATGAATGTTCCTGAACACGCTCTGCGCCATGTTGTTAATAATAACAACATGTTGTACAATAATAACATGTTGTCAAAAACAAAATGAACTTTAACTGTCATTAGCGCCGCTGCTAACTATTTAGCTAAACTGTTGCTAGCTGTCTGCTAAACTGAAATTTTAAACTAAACTACAACGTAAATATATTGTTTTTCAAAAATAACACTGAGCTAGTGAGAGAGGAAACGCGCATTTTAATAGGTTAATTGATCATTCGCTCCTTGTGTTGCTACTTCCGTGTTTTGATACGGGAGCCGGCGGAGGACAAAAAGGTGCGAACTCGAAACGAACGCGGAAAAAGTCAAACGAGTAATAATAATCGCAATCCTGCGTCGAACACAATTATACAATAAAACTTTAATGGTTTATAATTTAATCCTGATTCAGTAAACTATCTGATCTTTTTCCTGTTTGTCATTAAATTGACAAAAAAAAAGGGACAATTGCTTCTCAACAATCTGGGGAAGTAAGTCAGTGGATTAAACCTGAGGTCACAAGTCTTGGTGTCATTTTAGATCCTGATCTCAGCTTTAGTTCACATATCACCAAGGTCACAAAAACATCATTTTTCAACATCAAAACTTTCCTCAACATGGTAGCATTTAACTAGTTCTGCAACTGCTGTCTGCTGCACTTTTAAAAAGTCTTAAAAACATAAAAATGTTTCATTTAAACTCTTATTCTTTCTATTATCTTGTACGTATTTTATCTCAAATTTTCTTTGCTTTCATTGCATTTTAATTATTTCTTGTTTTATTTTATTATTGTTTGTCGTAATTATCGTCTTTAAATTCCTACTGAAAAGCACTTCCAGCTTTAAAGTTCTTACTATTATTATTTATCTGACATTTAATCAGCTCCATGTCAAAAACATGTAATAAATCGACATAATCACACAAACTTCCAGAAATATTTAGTGAAATATATATTTTTCTATTTCTAGAAAACTTCAAGCTTCATTTGAAAACTGAAACTGTTCCAGGATCAGTCAGTGGAGGTTTTAATCACCAGCAAAGTAATGTTTAATATAATGTTGTTGTAGTAAAAGTCAACTTCTGTGTCACTTCTGTTTTACATGAACAAAGTCGTAAGAGTTTGAGAATAAAAATCGGAATATTTCTAGAATAAAAGTTGTAATAGTCACAAAATAAAAATCGCAATATTCCGAAATCGTAAATTTACAACAATAAAGTTTAAATTTGATGAACATGAAGAAAAATGATGAACTTTTTTTTTTTTAAAAAAAAAAAAATGACACAACCTAAAATTATTTATCATTCTTAAAATATTACCTCTTATATTCTCAAAATATCGAATATCGAATTAATCACATGATCAGGTGTACGTGAGGCGTCAACGGTTTCATTTATTTGTTGAAAAAAAAAAACAAACACAACACAAAGACAAGAACCATTAGAACTGATCAATTATGATTTATTATCAATAAACAAGAGTAAAAAGAAATCTAAAAAATAAAGATGGGGGGTTGGAAAAGAGAAGGGGGTGAAAAACAATAAATAAAGTAGGGGTGTGGAGGGGGGGGAGGGGGCAGGCAACTGATGATGAAATTCTATAAAATTATGTAAAAAGACACACACACTGTACAATACACAGAGTCTTTGTTAGAGGGATCAACTCATACGACGACACGAGAAGTTTGTCAGTGTCAAAGTCCGAAAGAAACAAAACAAAACGAAACGAAAAAAAAAAAAAAAAAACGAGATCACATATTTCCACAAAATAAAATAAAAATAGGAAAATAAAACATAAAAACAGAAGAAGAAGAAGAAAAAAAACATACACCTCGTGTTCTCTGTTTAGGGTTCATTCACTGTGTTTTTTTTTCTACACCGGGTGAAAAGGAAAAAAATTTGAAATAAATGAGAGTGAAGGGGTAGAATTTTGTTTTTCTTCTGTAAGAAAAAGAAAAGAAAATGTTAAAAAAAAAAAAAAAAAAAAAAAAAAAACTGACATCGGCACCTGAGCCCTGCTCGGTGGGAAAAAAAAAAATTATTAATGATGTGGAAACTGATGAAAGCTGATGTGGATCGAATAACGACAAAAAAAAAAAAAAAAAAAAATAGAGAAATGAAGTCATCACTGGTCTCTGGTCTCAGAGTCTGTGGTTTGATCCATCTCTTTAACCTCAGCGTGCTCCTCCGTTGGTGGTGGGACCACCTCCGCCACCTCCTCCGTCACCTCCTCCGTCCCTTCCCCTTCGCTGGTCGGAGACTGGAATCCGCTGTCGTCGTGTGGAGGCGGAGGGAAGTCGCTCGTCTCCGTTCCCCCGGCTGCTTCGGTTGAGATTTCCTCAAGAGGTGGAGGCGCTGGGGGAAGCTCCTCCTCCGACTCCACCTGGAGGCTGGATGGAGGTTGTTCCTCCTGCGCTCCCTCCACCTTCTGCTCCACCTCTACAGCTGCCGTAGCAGGGATTTGCTCAACCTGCACCTCTCCTTCTCCTGGTTTCTCCTCATCGGAAACTCCATTCTGGTGAGGAGAAGCTTTATCATCCAAGTTCTCCACCTCCTTCTCCTTCTCTACCTCCTTTTTAATCTCCTTCTCAGTCTCCTTCTCTATCTCCTTCCCATCGCCATTCTTTTCCACCTCTTTCTCCTTCTCCGCCTCCTCCTCCTCCTCATCTCTCTCCGGGATGTCGTCGTTACACGGCACCTCCACGCACGTTTCGTTGGCGGATTCCTCCGTCTGGATCATTGACACCACCTGCTTCATCCTCCTCTTCTTCTGCGACTCCACACCTTCATCCTCACCTTCCTCCGCCGCCGCCGCCTCCTCCTCCTCCCGGGCTCCCCCGTGCTCCTTGGCCCAGTCGATGGAAGGGTTTTCTCCCAGCAGGTGCAGACTGGGGTCGCTGTTGCTGAGGACGATGCTGTCCCTGTAGAGGTTGTGTCTCCTCTGAACCGCCGCCTCCTTCACGGCTACAAAACACACACACACACACACACACAAAAGAAAAAAAATGTATTTAATGAAGTCAACAACTGGTGGTTTTCACGAATGTGAGCGCGATGTACGCGTAGGAGACTGACCCATCATGATGTCCTTCATGACCGAATGAAGCACCACCTCCTCGAAGATGTTCTCCACCAGGATGAAACGGGAGAAATCCTCAAAGATCAGCTCCTGGAAGCGCGGCAGCTCCTGGACGGGTTCAAGAAAACACATTGTCCTCATGTTGTCATGTTGTTTCCAAAGAAACTCTAAAGGAGAACTTTGGTGTAAAATAAACTTTGGGTACGTTAAAACACGATAACAAGTTGTTATTGTTTGCTGAGGAGCAAAATTACGCTAGACCGTTGCATTACGAACATTGTTATTTTCAGCGTTTTTGTCCAAAAGACTCACCATGCAAGTGAATGGGGCAGCGAGCCAGTTTGAAGACGTCGCTATTTTAAACCATTAAAAACAGCTCAAAGTAGCTCCACACTTCCTTGCTGGTATAACAAGGGTCCTGATATTTAAAACGAGGCGTTGACGACTGCGTAAGTATTAAAAAACACATCGTTTATTAAAAAGACTTTTTTTTTTTTTTTACATTTGGTCATCGTCTACTCCTCCTATTCCTCCATTGGACTTGTAGGACTTACTTTCAACATGGCAGCGACCAGAAACTACCACTGCCTTCAGTTACTTTTAAACAACCAACCATGCACGACAACCACAACAACAAAATGTGCGTTAACACTGCTTCTGAGGTTGGATACAGGTAGTATGCTTGGTGCAAATCAAAATAGCCAATAGACTAAAGACATACATGAACATAAGAATATAAATTCTTAAAAGAAATAAAAACGATAACTAACCGAAACTTCTAGTTTGTTCATGAGCTCCCTGAGACTCCTGGCTGGTCAAGAAATGTGACGTGTGCCTCGTGAATCTATAATTTTATTCAAATTGTCGTTTCTATTTATTTCAGTTCACGGGAATGTTTTTTTTTTTTTTCAATTTTAGTTTACGTTTTTTCCTTGACAATAATAACCTTGCTCCTCAGCAAACGTAACAGCTCGTTATCATGTTTTAATGTACCCAAAGTTCATTTTTACACCGAAGTTCCCTTTTAAAGTCCCTTATTCCAGAAGTAATTTTAACCAGGTTCAGGTAAGTCAGGTTCAAAAGTCACATGTTCATAAAAATCATCTAATTCTCTTATGCTACATTATAGACCGACAGCATTATTTGCATGACAATAATCATCTATGGTCACAACCTTTTTGTGTGAAATTATGAATGAATATCGTATCCATTATATTTGGTTCAGTTTTTTTTTTCTGTAGGTTACTACAATCAAGTGCATGAGCTGTTTTATTAATAGTGTCATTGTGTGGTTTGTCCACTAGAGGGCGCTGCAACTCCACTCCACATGTACGGGGTGCATCAGATACAGGATTAGCGAAATCCTGGAGGATTCCTAGAGGATTCCTGGAGTCGGATAATTTCCACACGGGACTTAAAGGACAAATAGAAAAGTTTCATCTCGTTTAATCTCGCAGCTTTTTCGGGAGACGGGAGTGTTGGGAACGCTCACCGAGGCGCAGGCGGGGTTGAGCTGTTTCAGCATGTAGGGGATGAAGATCTGGAGGAGAGCCTCACGGAAGAAACGCTTCCTCACTGTGCTGCTGTCGTAATCGAATTTCTGGGAAAACAAAAGACCAAGACAACCTTTTTGTGTAGTGATTTGAGGGCGATTTTTGATTTTTAGGCGTCGTCCGTGTGTCGTACCTTGATGACTCGGTCCTGGCAGCGCTGGATGGTCTTACAGAGCTCCTCTGTACCCTGAGACTCCAGACTCTGGTGCAGGATCTGCTCAAACGTATACACCGCATCGTCCATTTGCTTGTGGACACACAAAGAGAAAAGTGTTAGATTATAGAGCCAGAGTTACTATATTTTGTAATATCCCTACAGATGGTCCAGAAGACAGCATCTGGTCTTATGTCATCTCCACTGGCTACACATGGCTGCTCCAATCAAAGAGAGACTCTGGGTCTTCACCATCTAACCATGAACACAGACTGATGCTCCTTCTGCACAACACAATCTCAGTCCACACTGTTCTCATCAGCGGTTCTGATGGTGATGGCTTACAGCTGCTCTCAGATCAGAGAAGTTGAACTCAAGTTGAACTCAAGTTTGTTTTCACCATGACAACAAGTTGAACAACTCCTCCAGAGCTAGATCACGTTGGTTGAAGGAAGGAATGTTGAGTTTAACCGTATTCTTTTGTTTTTCCCCCCCACAGCAAAATATCTAACTATGAACGTGATTGGGGCAGCCAGCCAAACGTATCTAAATCACCATTTTTTTAACCACTAATAAATCTCAAAGTATCGCTTCACTTCAGCAGTAGCATGAATAGGGTCCCTAAACATAAAAAAGTTTTACAAGACTGACCTGACGTCTTCCGTCGCTTCCGCCTCCATGTTGTTGGAAAGTCCGTACAAGTCGATTACCGAATGCAACGCAAACTGAGGGAGTCCGGTGAAGATTAGTTCCAGAAAAACTTAAGTACACTTCACTGTTTGTATCATTTTTGGGCAAATATCAGTTAATAATAGTTTGTAAAAACTTTGAAAATAGAGACACGCTACAAGAATGGTTCAGTAATCGACTTGTACGGACTTTCCCACAACAGAGGCGACCAGAGGACGTTGGGTAAGTCTTGTAAAAGAGTTTTTTTTTTATTAAATTTCAGTTTATGTGCTATTTCATGCTACTGCTGAAGTTAAATGGTATTTTGAGCTTTATTAGTGGTTAAAAAATGGTGATTTGGATACATTTGGCTGGCTGCCCCAATCACACGCTGTGAAAACGAAAGAACCAGGGTCCAACTGACTCCAGACTATCACTTTAAAGTTTCTGCTTCATTGTATTTTTAGTGCCGTCTCTGACTTGTTAGTCTCTTTGGATAAAAAACCTCTTCCATTTTGTTCAATTAAACTTCATTAGGGAAAATGTAAATAAATGAAAATAACTGCACAAACTGTATTTCTGTATTTTATGTTGCATTTTGCGAGTTTGGACCGAGTCACCTAAATTAGAAAAACGGAAAAAAAGTTTGGGGATTTCACCTCTCTCATGAGGATCTGGGCCCTCTGGACGAACACAGACGGACTGGAGACGTCAAACCTCTGCTGCAGACCCTCCAGACTCAGGTGCTCCACCTTCTCATAGCAGCTGTGCATCTTCACTGGATGAAAAGCCAACATGGAGATCTTCTCCATGTGCTAAGGAGGAGGAGAAGGTCGCAGATTATTAGTTCACCGCCCATCGTTATCAATCTGATCTAAACGCTCGTCTTCAGCCTCCTCACCTGCGCTACGGTCTCCTTGGTTCCCTCATTGAGCGTGTTCTTGCTCAAGTCCACCAGCTCTCTGAAGAACACGTCCCGGACTTCGGAGAACCCTCGGCTGGTCGGCTCCATCAGGGCGTCCAGGATGGAGCTGATGTAGGGCTCGATGCTCACCTTCAGCAGCTTCTCAGCTTTTGGTAGAACCACCGCTGTGGAGGATGATGAACACAGGTGAAGGAAAGATGGAGGTTTAGTCATGATTTTAAACCACTTTAGTTTGTTACTATTTACATTTCTTGACCACTACTAAGTTAAAGGAGAACTTTGGTGTAAAATGAACTTTGGGTACGTTAAAACATGATAACAAGTTGTTATGTTTGCTGAGGAGCAAAACTGTGCTAGCTTGTTGCATCACAAACATTTTTCTTTTTATCGTTTTTGTCCAGAAGACTCACAATGCAAGTGATTGGGGCATCAAGGCAGCTGGAAGACGTCGCTAATTTAAACCATTAAAAAAAAATCAAAGTAGCTTCACACTTCCTTGCTGGTATAACAAGGATCCTGAGATTTAAAACGAGGCATTGAGAACTTTGTAAGTGAACACATTGTTTATTAAAAAGACTTTTTTTACAGGTAGGACCTAGCGGTAGTTTCCAGTTGCCGCCATTTTGAAAGTAAGTTCTACAAGTGGACTGACGAACACGAACCAATGAGCAGAATAGGAGGAGAGATGGTACAAATTAATTTGTTCGTGTTCGTCAGTTGAATTGTCGGACTTACTTTCAACATGGCGGCGACCGCAAACTACCACTAAGTCCTACTTGTACACATGTGAACGATGTGTTCACTTACAAAGTTGTCAACACCTCGTTTTAAATGTCAGGATTCTTGTTATACCAGCAAGGAAGTGTGGAGCTACTTTGAGCTTTTTTTCAATGGTTTAAAATAGCGACGTCTTCAAGCTGCCTTGATGCCCCAATCACTTGCATGGTGAGTCTTTTGGACAAAAATGATAAAAATAACAATGTTCGTAACGCAACAGGCTAGTGTAGTTTTGCTCCTCAGCAAACATAACAACAGACATAGTGTTATGTTGGTAAAGCTCCTGGTTGTGCTGCACGGGGCTTAGAAAGAGATGTTCAGCCTCTTTAGTGACACAAAAACACTGTTTACTTTGACGTTAGAAATCTGCCCCATTCACTTAGCTTATTAGCTGCCTGGCCAGGCTCACCGCTACCACCTCATCTCCGTTAGCATAGCACCTATTTGTTTCATTTTTTGTCAACTGACATTAACTCAAAGACTCAAACAGGAGTTCACCTTTAACTTGTTTTTTTAAGTGCACACTTCAAACTCAATAGGATTCAGTTATTACTCAATGATTCAAAAAGCTCACTCACCTCTGATCTTGTTGGTGACGTGCTCCTTGGACGCGATGATCTGGTCCATGTCTGTTCGTATGGAGGCCTCCAGAGAGGAACGAGCCCCCTCACACTTCTGTAACACTGCTTCATACTGGCTCTGGCACTGCTCCTGTACCAGGCTGTACACTGCATCGCTGATCTACACAAACAGCAAAACACACACTTTTTAAAGACTCAATGTTGCTCAATATTACAGGAATCAAACCTCTTTGTTGCACTGAGGGAGGCAAGTGGTCATCAACTGTACAACCAACAATTATGAACAATTGTTGGCATCGATATGAGTTTTCTCACCAGCATCCAGTTCCTCTGCCTCTCGTGAAGTTTGCCTTTGAGGCGTGGGGAGATGAGCTCTCTGAGCTCAGGAACAAGATCCTCCATCACCAGGTTAGATAGGATCTACAGGGAAGACAACACACACACGTATATATATATATATATATATATAGAACTCATGGGATCACCATCACATTCATTTGTTTCACCTACACACACACATTCATCTAAAAGAAATGGAAAGAAGTAGTAGAAATAGTTTGAAGGAAGGAAAGAAAAACTATATATGGTCATAGAGCTGTTAACTGCTATGTTTTTATTGCACTGACGGTGGATATAACCCAGGACCCCAAGTCTGACAATGAAACAAACAAAAACAAAAACACAGTGCGTGTCTGTTTATTGATCATATTACAACACCCGTTTGCTGTGCGACTGCAGCGCGCCCACATGTTCGAACACTTAGAGCCTTTCACAGCTTCGCTCTAACAAGGTTAGGTCCGTATAAAAGGACGCTGTTCCACCGCGGTAATTTAACTGGCGAGAACACATACATGTTCTGTTGAGAAGTCAATTCACTTAGCGGAGCATGTGAGAGGAGCTTTAGGGCGGGAGGCCGACGACAGCCAATAACCGCTAAACGCTTCCGTGTCACGTCTTAGCGGAGAAGTTCTCAAAGTAGCCGGACATAAAGTCGTTGATTCAAGATTTCGTCTGACAGCGGCCTTTAAGAGTCGCGTCTCTAACGATTTAAATCCCTCCTATAGCGTGATGCCTTTGTTTGTTTGCAGCATCCGGAAAATCCTGTTGAGTGACCCACTGGAATGATACTTACTTACAGCCCTTAAGTGTTTTAAAGCACACATAGTATGCGACACTTAGCATGAAATAAATAGTTTCACTATATTTGCATGCACAGAAGAAGAAGACCATTTTAAAGGAGAACTTGAGTGTAAAAGGAACTTTGGATACGTTAAAACATGATAACGAGTTGTTATGTTTGCTGAGGAGCAAAACTACGCTAGCCCTTTGGATTACGAATATTGTTATTTTTATCGTTTTTGTCAAAAAGACTCACCATGCAAGTGATTGGGGCATCAAGGCAGCTTGAAGACGCCGCTATTTTAAACCATTAAAAAAAGCTCAAAGTAGCTCCACACTTCCTTGTTGGTATAACAAGGATCCTGACGTTTCAAAACGAGGCGTTGACAACTTTGTAAGTGAACACATTGTTTATTAAAAGACTATTTTTTACACGTAGAACCTAGCGGTAGTTTCCAGTCACCGCCATGTTGAAAGTAAGTCCTACAAGTCGATTGACGAGCACGAACCAATGGGCAGAATAGGAGGAGAGATGGTCCAAATTAATTGGTTCATGTTCGTCGAAGTGTGGAGCTACTTTGAGCTTTTTTTTTAATGGTTTAAAATAGCAACGTCTTCAAGCTAGCTCGATGCCCCAATCACTTGCATGGTCTTTTCGCCAAAAACGATAAAAATAGCAATGTTCATAATGCAACAGGCTAGCGTAGTTTTGCACAAAGTTCATTTTACACCAAAGTTCTCCTTTAAGTGGGTGGGGTGGAGGTAATACAAGAATGTGGTTTTACATGCGCTGATGTAAACCGACTACTGTAACCTCCCACTGTTGCTTACCTGCGACGGGGCGCCGCACATCATTTCCCAGGTGCCGTATTGGCCTTGAGCTTGGCGGTAGAGTCGCACCGCGTCGGTGAATGCCGGTGTTTGGACTTTATCCTCCTCTGACAAACCTGGTGATGAAAAGATGAGCAGCTATAATACACATCAAAGACTCAGAAATGGTTTAATATCATGTAATGCAATGAAAAATGGCTGAATTTAATTTAGGAGAACTCATGTTTCACTTTCAGGGTCCTGGTATTTCATGCTACTTGTTAATGTTATTAGTTACAGATGTGCTTCTGACTGCATTCCTGATATCAGCACTTCTGTAGGATAACTTGTTTACAAGACATGGACATCTTTTTTTGTCCAATTATTGTCCATGTCTGTATTTAGTAGGTCAACAAGTCAACAGCCTGAGGCACAAATATCAGTTCAGAAAACTAAGAAAACTTCATAATGGGAAGTGTGTGCGACAGGACCAGCATTCCTTGTAGTAACTGTTACAGGAAATCCTACAACATGGCCTCAAATTCCAAACTCTTCTTCGATCTTAAAGGTGAACCCCATCATATTTTAACCTACTGTGTTTTCTACTGTTAAAGGTCTTTGAGTTAACGTCAGTTGACAAAAAAAAAAAATGAAACAAACGGTTGCTACGTTAGCAGAGATGTGGTGGTAGCGGTGAGCCTGGCCAGGCGGTTAATAAGCTAAGTGAATGGGGCAGATTTCTAATGTTAAAGTTAAGTGTTAAAGTGTTAAAGTGTCACAAAAGGCCAATCCTATTTCTTAAAGGGGTATGAGTAATTTCCCAGCGTGCACCAGGACGAGGATGCAAGAAACGTTAGCGATATGATTAATAAACTAATCAATACATTTAACTTATTAAGCTAACTTATCGCTAACTGCTAATCAATATTGTTCGTTAACGTTAGCTAGCAATAAATAACTAATCTAAATAATCAACTAATCAATACATTTAACTTAGTAAGCTAACTTATCGCTAACTGCTAATCAGTGACGTTTGTTACCGCTAACGTTAGCTTAACGATCGCTAGTTGTCACTAGTAATGCTAACGTTTTCCATTCATATGATAGCGGGACTCTTTTCTGACGAAACGTCACATTAATGTAAATCAACCGTAGACGCCACCTTTGCTTGTTTGTTGTCATCCGGTCGCCACAGAGACTTGTCGCGTCGTCTTTACGTACGTAGCAGCTAGCGACGTCTTCTGATGACGTGTAACGTGTAAAGCAGAGGTGTTTCGTTTCCTAGAGGAATGTTTTCACTCCTCAACACTTTGTTTGAAGGGATGAGGGGTAAATGTAGGGGTAAGAGAAAGGGTAGGGCTAAAAAAAAAGAGAAATAGGATTGGCACTAAAGAGGCTGAACATCTCTTTCTAAGCCTCGTTCAACACAGAAACGTTGATTGTCAAACTTGCAATAAGTACTGGCTAAAGGTTTTTAGAACTGAATTGCTTACTAAAGTAAATTAAAATGACAGGGGGTATTATACACAGAAAGGGAAAGGTAGGCAGGGAAATGTCCCACAGCCCGTTTACGTCTACGCTTCGCTACAGAAACCTCCATGTGGAGGAGAGAGATGCGTTGATCCGTGGCTCAGATCGGTGAGCTCACACCTTGTTTAACAGAGCTGTTAAAGAGTCAGCGCAGGTCTCAGTGGTACATATGGAATCATTCAGCTTCAGCCCCTCATACGTCACGCAACTGGCATGTGTCACAGCTCAGGCATGTTAACTATTGGTGGTGTTTCCGCTTCCAGGTTCTTTACAACCACTCGCGGCTTTTAGGAGAAACAAATGCTTTATTCAACATGCTCAAATGTGTTTTCCTGGTTTTCATGCAACAAAACAAAAAGTAAGTTTAAAACTTTGAGGTGTTTCCTTCCTGAAATACATCAAGATAATGAACTGGACATAATAGAAGAAGCCAAAGCTGTTGTCAACAACCAATCAACTGTTTTTGTGTTGAATCCAGATCTGGAATTTAGGACATTTCTTTCTCTCCAGCTATTTTTTTTCCCCCCACAAAATGTCTCTGTGGTAATAAAAACGAGTTAACAGAGAACAAAATAACCAATAAATTTGAGCTGCAGCTCTTCTGTGTCAAATGCTGTTCTAGATACCACGCGTGTGGAGGCCTGGAGCCGCTCCCTTCACACTGGAGCCCTGAGGATCCGCAGACCAAACCAAAGAACTCAAGTCCACATGGATCCAATGACCGTGGTCCACAGCATCACAGTAGAGCTCTGTTACAACGCATTCTGTGTCCTGGTGTCTTGTGTCTTAATTGGTTTTAATAAATTATAACATTGTATACTTTCCTCTTCAGATAACGTCATTAATTAAAGGTGAACCCTGTCATATTTGAACATATATTCAACTGTTAGAGTCTTTGAGTTAATGTCAGTTGATAAAAAATGAAACAAATCGGTGCTACGCTAACCAAGATATATCGCGGTAGCGGCGAGCCTGGTCAAGCAGCTAATAAGCTAAGCGAATGGGGCAGATTTCTAACGTCAACGTAAACAGTGTTTTTGTGACACTAAGGGCCAACCCCATTTCTAGTCCTTAGCCCTACCCCCTCTCTTTTGCGTTATCACATGAATTGCCGTCTCGATTCTCTTTTGGATGAAGGGGGAGGGGCCACACAACCGTCCAAACAAAGCTACCCCAGGACCAGCACTTCAAACGAAGGGGTATGAGGAATTTCCCAGCATGCACCAGGACAAAATATGCAGGTGTCAAAAAAAGTTTGGGATTTAATAAACAAACTAATCAATACATTTAACTTCCTAAGCTAACTTATCGCTAAATGCTAATCAATATCGTTCGTTAACTTTACCTAGCAATCAACAACTAATCAACTAATCAATACATTTAACTTATTAAGTTAACGTAATGCTAACCGCTAATCAATATTGTTCGTAAACGCTGGCGTTAGCATTAGCTAGCTATCACAAGCTGTCACTAGTAATAGAGATAACAGGATGAAACGTGACGATCATCTTGTCAGTTTATAATCGACCGAGTCCGTAGACGCCATCTTTGTTTGCTTGTTTGTCGTCGTGGGGACCTGACGCGTGGTCTTTACGCGCGACTTCTGATGCCACGTAACGGTGAAGTAGAGGAATATTTTCACCCTTGCCCCTCAACACTTAGTTTCAAGGGATGTTAGCCACATGTGTACGCGATCAGTAGCTGGCAGGTCTCACCATCATTAGCGTGTCTGACGCAGTCCTGAAGAACGGCGTGCCACTTCTGCTGTTCTTTCTCCGTCCCCACACAGAAGTAGTAGTGATGGGCGTAGGGGTGCCAGAGGATCAGAGGGAACTGGCTCACACACTTAAGGAACGGTGAACTTCCCACCTTCGCTTTCACACCTGGTAAAAAACACACACACAGGGTATTAGAATTCCTATAATAAGCATCTGTGTAATCCACTGGTTAATGTGCAACCACCTCATCAATCAACATGGCAGAGCATCATTCATTCACCAAACCTTAACCTCCGTTTAGCAAACAAGCGCTCCATCTAATCGCTGCAAACTTTTAAGAACAATTACCACAAGAGAAATGAAGTCAAATGACGTCGCACACGACTGATCGTCGTCTTATTCGACAGATGTGCTGGAAGGTATTTACGTGACTTGACAGCTCAAGTGGTTATAATTCCAACAGAGGATATACAGGCGGTACTTGTTGGAGCGGCCTGTGGCAGGTTTAAACAACGTTTCTCTTCTCACTTCCAAAGGATTAAATTTGACCTTCAGGTGAGCAGCAGCTTTAGTGAAGCCTCCTCCTCCTCTGTGCAAACACTGCAGCTCGACTCATCCTCCCATCAATCACTCCCCGTTTCGACTCAACCGTAAACACTCCAACTTTAATTCACCAGGACTCATCACCCGACTCATCGTGGAAAAATGTGCGAGGGAGTGACAGGAACCAAAGTTCCTCATAGCAACAGCGACAGGAAGTCTCACGACTGTGCTTCAGATGGTTTTTGAGGGGATTTCGGGGAAAAAAAAAAAAAAAAACAAAAATTTTGGACATTTTTGTTCTGTTCTCTTCCTATTTCGATCCTTTTTTGTCATGCTCAACACACTAATAATTATGTTTATCTAGTTACAAATGGACAGGACTGATGACGCTAGCTGACTAGCTTATATATTAGCATTATTGTTTTCTATAGGGAGCCTAGGTCACACCCTTTCCAGTTGTCCCCACTGGGTCCTTTGATGAAAAAAAAAAAAAAAGAATGGAAGTCAATGGAGAGATACAAATTATTTTCTGATCCACTTTGACTTCTACCCTGAATCACACATATCCTGCATCTCAATTTAAATGATAACTATTAGTGTGAGTCAAGACTATGTTTGTGGTGTAATTGTTGATTTATCTGCTTATGAAAATACGTAACTGGTTCGACTACAAACCAAACAGTCTTGTAGGTGACGTCAAGTCACAATTTCTTCTCCTCTTTTCCTGGCTGAAGAGAGGAGTAGGTGGATAAAACTTACCGAGTGAGATATTTTCCTAGGTTAGCCGTAGCTAGCTCTTAAGCTAACGTTAGCCGTCAGAGCGATGACGTAAATTTAATTTGCGAGACGACCACTCGCTGCCTGTCACTAAACAGTGCTATCTACATGTCAGACATTATATTTAAAATTCACAATCATCATATGTGAAAACTATAACACATTACAAACAGGGCCAGAAAATCATTCTTATCTCTTTATTGACTCTCATTCATAATTTTTAAGAGCATAGGACCCATGGACCGGATAGTAGACGGGCGTGACTTAGGCTCCCTATTAGCTATA
This sequence comes from Polydactylus sextarius, assembly GCA_016801845.1. NCBI lineage: Eukaryota > Metazoa > Chordata > Actinopteri > Polynemidae > Polydactylus > Polydactylus sextarius. Next base: position 6,030,183 of record CM028931.1, read on the forward strand.
GCTGCTAGCCAGTACCTGAATGATGTTAGCTTCGCTAGGCTAGCCGACGCGGTGCTGACTCGGTAGCGAGTTTTGCGTCAGGGCTTTTTGAGATCTCGCAAAAGAGAGTTAGCATCACGTAGCCTAGCCTAAATAAATAAACAACAGGACTTTAGTGAAGTTCAACGGGAGGCAATGACGTCACTTTAAGTACTGATGCTTTTGCAAATGAGTATCTAATTCGGCGCTAATTTTTAGCATCTGAAAATCAACACTAGCGTGTATATATACACATTTACTAGTTACTAGAAGAACTAAAATCCTGCTTTTCAGTGGAGAATATTAGTGTTCTATCAACGACTGATGACATAATTAGAAGTTTTCCATCTTCCTCCTCCTCACCAGGCAGGCTGTCATTGATCAGCTCCATGTATTGCTCCATAGACGTCAGCACTTTGTAGCCAGCACAGTTGATGGTTCCCTTGGGTTGGAGACATCTGTCATGGGACTGTTAGTTGAGACAGGAGAGTAAATGTGTTAGACGGATAAGACGTCAAACGAGGCGTCACATACAAACATGTTTTTTTTTCCTCCCTATTTCCCCCCCCTCACCGCTTTGTTGTCGTAATAGTTGATGTTGTAGGAGTCCGGGATGAAGAGGAAGCGGTTCCTCCACTTCTTGTTCTCCTCCAGGTACTGTAAGAGCGAGCCGCTGAAGATGGACTTGTTTTCCAGAGGAATCTGTTGAACACAAAACATTACGGCTCAAACCTCACATTGTATAATACGCAACAAATGTTAAAATGTTCCAATCCAAGTTGGTGTTATTCAATATGCCATTGTCTTGTGTGTCAAACTAAACATTTACACAGAGGATGAACCCTCTATGTCAATAATATTAACATGTGATGTAACGTTCTGTCGGCAAATACAATAATACAACAACACAGCACATCCTGTGCTTTGGATTTTAATGTTATTTCATTCCACTGGCTATACATGTCTGCTCCAATCAGAGAGAGACTTTGAGTTCATCTACTTGAACTCAGACACACAGGCTGATGCTCCTTCTGAATCACCGATCACCAGACCTGAACGCAACACAATGTCAGCCCGGACTCTTCTCATCTGGAACAAGCTCCCAGCTGCTCTAAGATAAGTCTTTCTGTGTTCAAGAATCTCTTAAAGACTCATCTTGTCTGAGAACGTCTTCCAAAACAAATCCAGTCCTCGGTTTTATCGGTCTTTGTGTCTGATAAGTTTAATTTAAAGTGATAGTCTGGTGTCAGTTGAACCAATGGTCTTTAGCGTTATGACGATGAATCAGACACCCCCGTGTAGAGCTAGATTACATTGGTCGAAGTAATATCGAATTTGACCGTCTTTTGTTTTCACAGCCAAATGGCTAACAATGAGCGTGATTGGGGCAGCCAGCTGAATGTATCTAAATCGCAATTTTTTAACCACTAATAAAGCTTAAAACATCACTTCACTTCAGCAGTATCATGAATAGGGTCCCTACACATAAACTGAAGTACTGATAACTTAGTGAGTGAACTGAGAGTTTAATAGAAAGACTGTTTTACTCAACGTCTTCCAGTCGCCTCCATGTTGTGTCTGTACAAGTCAATTACAAGTTCAGTGAAGATCAGTTCCAGAAATTGACGTATACTTCACTGTTTGTAGCAGTTTGGGCAAATATTGGTTAATAATAGTTTGTAAAAACTTTGAAAATAGTAACATACAACAAGAATGGTCTAGTGTTGCATTCAGTAATCGACTCGTACAAACTTTCCCACAATGTAGAGGCGACCAGAAGACATTGGGTAAGTCTTGTAAAACAGTCTTTTTAATAAATTCTCGGTTTACTTACCAAGTTATCAGTACTTCATTTTATGTGTAGGGACCCTATTCATGCTACTTCTGAAGTGTTGTGCTATTTTGAGCTTTATTACTGGTTAAAAATGGTGATTTAGAAACGTTTGGCTGGCTGCCCCAATCACATTCATAGTTAGATATTTAATGGAAAAACTCAACATTCCTTCAACCAACATAATCGAGCTCCTGAAGGGGTGTTCAATTTGTTGTCATGGTGAAAAAGACCCTGGGTTCAACTGACACTGGACTATCACTTTAAGTTAAGTGTGTTTTTTAATCTACTCTTAACTCTTGAGTATCTCTCAAACTTGTATCTACTTCCTGTCGTTTCCTGGCAGAACTGGGCTCTTTTTTGTTGCTTTGCACATTCAAAAAAGGCTGGAAACATTTTGGGCACATTGTTCAGAAGTTATTAGGTCAATGTAGGGCGACGACTTTACCTTGCGGTGTAGTAGCTGCGGTTGTGGGCCACCTCCTCCTTCTATGTCAAAGCGAACTTTGTTGAAGAGCGCCACCGCGTACTGCTGCTCATACAGACGCCCAAACTCCCCCATGACCTTCCCCGTCCGAGCTGAAACACACACACACACACACAGGAAAGTAGTCAGAAAAATCAAGAAATGTTCTTTTTTTTTTTTGGTTTGTTGTATTTGTCAGATTTAGACATTGTGCGTGGATGCGTGCGCAATGACTGTAACGTACAATGTGTTTCAAAAAGATAAGAACAATGAGCTTTACAGCGTTTACGGGGTGTGGGAGCACGTTCACACAGATGAACAATCATCATTTTAATCGGAGTTATCTCAACATTTCTGTAGCGTGAGATAAAGTTTTATAAGATCTGGTGAATGCACATTGTGTTCTCACACACACGCAAAGTAAAAATCCAGATTTCCAGTCATTTCCAGTCTATTTCCAGATGATAATGAGTTCATACTTTGTGTCGAAAAATCACATCAATCAGATGAGTTTAAAAAAGTTTGTGTTTTGTAATGTAGACCTAAAGAGTTATAATGGCAGTACTATGGGGCATAGAGCCGCGTTGAGATAAACATCTATATTTTAAACCACTGTAACACTCAAAATAACATTTGACTTGTGTGGTAGTGAGAAGATAGCCAGGCTAACGCTGCTTAGCGTTTCTGCTTAATTTCTCATTCAGATCCACCACTTGGTCAGGGAGCTGTTTGTTGGATTCGGTTAGCACCGTGTCTGAGCTTTTCAGGCCAATCAGCAAACAGCGAGAGGGCTGGAAGTGATGACGCTGAACTCAAGCATTCAAGTTTGAGTTTCCGGTGTAGTTCAAGCAGCACTGAACGAAGCTGATGAGATGGATATAGGCGAATCTATACGTTCTGTGTTGCGTAAAACCAGCCAGAATGGACTACACTCGTCGACTCTTCGACTTATGCTAACCCGCTACTTCCCTGGAATGCCACTAATACCCGGATACCACTAGGTGCGTTCCGGTGCATAACATACGTCACGACCCGAGCAGTAGTGATTGGTTGAAGCAGAAAGTATCAGCCCACCGTGGAGCGAACGGATGCCAACGGTTAGGAAACAACTTCAGGAAATGTAGTGACTTTATAAACGATCTTCTATAGAATCTGTATGTACATTTACAAAGTTAACAACACTTTGGTTTGTCTGTAGGAACCCTCTCCTCACTACCACACAAGTCAAATGTTATTTTGAGTCTTACATTGGTTAAAAATTGACATTTGCCTCACCGCGGCTCCATGCCCCATAGTACTGCCATTATAACTCTTTTGGCTGAAATCGCAAAATCACAAACCTTCTCTAAACTCATTTGATTGTAGTGATTTTTCTACCAAAACGAAGTATGAACTCATTATTATCTGGAAACAGACCTAGAGTGACTGTAACTCCGGATTTTTCATTTAACAGTGGCTCCGTCAAGGCATTGTTGCCCCGGTGGAGTCCTGTGCTCAATGCTGCAGTTCCATCCAGGATGTTGTGAGGGAGCCAGGTCTCAAAAAAAATAAAATAAAATAAAATAAAATAAAATAAGCCACACATCCATTCTATTTAATATCAGCCTGCAGTCTGGACTCTGGTCATAAGGGACAGACACGATCCAAGCTCTGGAATGACTCCAGCCCCTGAACTTCCTTTTCTGATGCTGACAAGTGTATTTCTGTCCATAGTAACTACAAGTAATATGTGGCCCGGCAACAAGAGGAAATAAAACAAAACATCTGTGTCACAGCACGTGCTCTTTCTTGGCATCTTATAATAGTTATGAGGACATCAATCCTGAGATCTTAGCTATCACAAATACATGCCTAACTCTGAGCTTATATCTAACACACACACACACACACACACTAACCCTACCACTGCTTTTCACTGCTACTAAAATAAAACATAAGCTCAAATGCAGTAGGAGAAACCAGTAAATGAAGGAGATCAGGTAGGAAGTGTGTGTAGTGTTAATAGACCATGCTGTCGTCACGGTTGAGGATTAGGGATGCCCGATAATATCGGCCGACCGATTATCGACCCGATACTAGCATAATTATGCAGTATCTGTAAGGATCATTATCGGTTTTCACTCCGATAATGAAAACCCGATAACGTAATGCCTGGGTTTCGCCAAATGCGCTTAGAATAAATGCTCGTGGGCTCCCAAGACGTTTATCGGCACGCGATTGATGACCTCATCGAACTACACCGGTTAGGGTGATTCGGGGGGGAAAACGCCTGCATATATCAGTATCGGCTGATAACGGAATCGGAAATGAAGTGTTGGGACAATATCGGCGTGTCGGATATCGTCAAAAAGTCAATATCGGACATCCCTACGGAAGATTGATCAGAATTTTAACACAGACGTCATCTATGTTTGCTTCAAAAGAAGAAGAAGAATCTAAAGTCTCAGAGGACTTGATTCTGATTTTGTTAATGTTAAGACACAGCGTGCGATCAGAAAAACCGAACCAATGAGCAGAAAAGGATGAGAATCTCATCTGGTGGGAAATATGTTCAACAGTTGTGACTGCTGGAAGGAAGAGGATGAACCGTTTGATCCCATCTGCTCTGGAACAAGACATTAGAGAGGTACAACTATCTGTTAGAGATGGACTGAGTCCGGATGGAAACTGTTGTGCGATTGTTTCATCATCGACCAAGACACGTGGCTGATGAAAGGAACGCAGATTCAGCTCTGACTGTGCTTGCTTTTAACCGTGAGGACAAATGCAAACTATCCAGAATAAACATCCTGGTGAGAGAGAGTCAACTGCTTCTCCTCCACACCCCGTCACTATAAGTCATCAGTTGCCCTTTCGCTCAACTCTCTCCCTCAAAGAATGTACAACGAGCACTTGAGTGACTCCAACATGTTAATTATGTTTCCTATGAACCTCTTGATCATTCCCTGAAATCAAGGCGCTATCAGTCACAGCACATTTAGAGCCAATCCCATTTCTATGCACACGACCCTCCAAGCGAAGCCATCCCAAGACCGGCACTTCAAACTGATGGGTACGAGAAATTTCCCAGCATGCACCAGGACGAGGACGCAGTCGTTGAAAAAGTCAGCGACTTAATTTATAAACTAATCGATACATTTAACTCATCAAGCTAACTTATCGCTAACGTAATGTCTGTCAGCGTTAGCTTAGCGATCGCTAGTCGCCACGACGTCGCTAACGTTTCCCATTCGTCTGATAACAGGACTCTTTTCTGACGAAACGTCACATTAATGTAAATGAACGTCTCGTCGGTTTTTTAACCGATCGCCATCTTTGTTTGTTTGCTGTCATTGCGTCGTCACGGAGACTTGTCGACGACTTCTGATGCTGTGTAACTGTAAAGTAGAGGCGTCTCTGTTTTCACTCCTACCCCTTCAACACTTGGGGGTCTGGGGTAAGAGAAGGGGTAAAAAAAAAGAAATGGGATCGGTCCTAAGTCCTGAGCGGTCACGTGACTGTGGGATCTGGAGAATTGTTTACTAGTGAACCAAACTGGCCCTTTTGGACAGGAAGTGCCACGAGGAATGTGACCCTTAGTTGAGAAAGCCAGAGGTGGAGGAAGGGACGAGGAAGAGACGCCAAGAGAAGGTCCACGGTTATTTTTAACCACTAGCCCCCTGAAAAAAAATTCCCCAAAAATCAGTCAGCTTTTTATAACTGATCAAAAACCAGACTTATCACAAAAAAAAAAAAAAATGTTATCAGAATGTAATCTGTGACCTTGGAGAGTGTTGTAGCTTTCAAACATTAGCGCACTTCCTTCTTTTGAAAGGGAGGGGCCGGGGCTACTGTAGGATGACTGGTCATAGTTGGAAATACACGAGTCAGAGAGTCATGTCAAATCCACATCAGATCGTGTGACTGACGCTTTTCACGTCGGTGGGAGGACGCAGACCTTTAGCATAATTATTATTGCGCAAGTCCCGTTTCAACTGTTCTGGACGTCACACTGAGTCCAGATTGTTTATCTGGCAGCGACGTTTTGCAGCTGATCTGAGCTCTGATCTCCGCTGAGGTTTAATCAAAGACATCCCCCCTCCTCCTCCTCCTCCAACCCCATTCGTGTTGAAGCACTCAAAGACAGCGAGAGATACTGACCCAACCCCCGGCTGTTTTAGCACGTCAGCAAACTTTTCACTCATTTCCACTGACTATTCGCTTCCTGTGTGAGAACATCTCTAAATTTGTCACAGTTCCCCGCACAAACAACTGCCCGTTTGGGTCAACGTGATGACGCTCGACTTGTTATTCTTTCGCCTTTATTCGCCATTAGTCGTGGTCTCGTTTCTGGTTTTTGTTTCTTAAAAGCTCCGTTCACACACACATGTGGTGAATTACTACTGCTCACAAACAACACATTGTGAGCAAGTTTCTTTGGAACGGCGAAAGGAATGAGACAGAGCCTTGAACTCGAAGCCGGCTGCTTTACAAGAACAATAAAGTGTCCTCAATATCTCAAGAGTAACATCGTCTCTTTAGTAAATAACAAAAAGAAACGAATAGATTGGCGATATCTTTACAGTTTCTAAAGATATACATGTATGGATCTTTAAAGCACTTTGCTTTTTTATTGAGTGCGTATGGGAGCAAGTTAATGTCATGTGACCCGTGATGTCACAAACACCAGGTCCGAAGTTGTGCCATTTCATGCAACGTGACAACGCCATCAGTCGTCGAGCAACAAGAAACTTCCCCGGCTGCCCCATAGACTCCAATGTTAACCGAACTCTGCCACACGTGAGCAAAAACAAAGGAGAAACGGTACGAAACTGAACGTGGTGGTTGCTCTTTAATCAACCGAGGTTTGATTAGCGCTAACAAATCGATAACCCCACCACTATTCGCAGATCTGGCGAACGTTAAAAAGGTGACTCGGCAGAAATGAGACGACGGGTGACCAACAGATCTCATGACGGCAGCTTGTTTCTAAGCAACAATCATCAGCAACATTCTCCCAATACAAAACGCTCGCTCAGCCTTTTCTCCTCTGCTCTCGCAGTCACACTCATGTGACTTAGGTTATGTGAGAACACGGTTTTATCAGAGATATGTGTCACCGAGGTCAGGAAATAACCTTCATCATGTCCAAGTTGAAAACTCTGTTGCACACTGCTATCAGCTTACATATATTAAAGGTGAACCCCGTCACATTTGAACCTATATTCTACCGTTAGAGTCTTTGAGTTAATGTCTGTTGACACAAAAAAAAAAAAAAAAAAAAAAAAATGATGCAAACGGTTGCTACGTTAGCGGAGATGTGGTGGTAGCGGTGAGCCTGGCTAGACAGCTAATAAGCTAAGTGAATGGGGCAGATTTCTAACGTCAAAGTAAACAGTGTTTTTGTGACTAAAGAGGCTGAACGTCTCTTTCTAAGCCCCGTGCAACAACAGCCAGGAGCCTTACCAACATAACACTATGTCTGTTTAACTCAGTAGTGGTAAAGAAACGCTAGAAAACCAGAGTTTAACCAGGCTGTCACATACCTCTGTTGGTTTCTGACCTGTTTGTTAAAGTCCAGAATAGTCGATTGTCAAACTCGCATTGTTATTTCCTCAAAAACGATGCTCGAGCATTTTAAAAACACTGTTTACTTTGACGTTAGAAATCTGCCCCATTCACTTAACTTATTAGCTGCCCGGCCAGGCTCACCGCTACCACCACATCTCCGCTAAAGTAGCAACCACTTGTTTCAAGACCTCTAATATTAGGATATAGGTTCAAATGCGAATGAGTTGACCTTTAATAAATTATAACAAGTATGGTTTATTTTGCATTAACTGAGCTAATAAGCAGCTAATGAGCTAAGTGATGGGGGCAGATTTCGAAACATTTCCTGTCCGCACTTCAATGCTGCTGCTTCACATTAAAAGCTTCACACAAGCAAACTAGCAGGAGGCTTTTATTGTGGAAAAAGACATAGTGTTATGTTGGTAAGACTCCTGTCTGTTGTTGCACGCGGCTTAGAAAAAGATGTTCAGCCTCTTTAGTGACACAACAACACTGTTTCATATTGGCTGCTCTTCATTGGCTTCCGGTAAAATCTAGAATAGAATTCAAAATCCTCCTGCTTGCCTATAAAACCCTTAATGATCAGGCTCCATCACATCTTAAGGAACTCATAGTTCCTTATTATCCTAATAGATCACTTCGATCACAAACTGCTGGTTTACTTGTGGTTCCTAGAGTCTCTAAGACCAGAATGGGAGGTAGAGCCTTCAGTTATCAGGCTCCTCTCTTATGGAACCAGCTCCCAGTTTGGGTCCGGGAGGCAGACACCGTTTCTACCTTTAAGGTTAGACTAAAAACTTTCCTTTATGATAAAGCCTATAGTTAAGTATGGTCCAGGCAGGACACGGGCCTGCCTGAACCATCCTTTAGTTAAGCTGCTATAGGATTAGACTGCTGGGGACTCTGACAATACACTGCTCCTCTCTGTCCCTCACTCCTCACGTCTCTTTCTCTCCCTCACACTTCATGTCCTGATATTTATATTTAAATATTACATATTTTTAACATCATCTGCTCTCTCTTGCAGTTGTGTCTCCCCTACCCCTTTCTCTTTTACAGGAAGTTTTGACTCCAGAGCTGTTGGACTCCAATTCTTTGACGACATCATCACTTTCATCTTCATCATTATTATTATTATTATTGTAATATTAATTGTAATGATAATTTTACTTTAACAACTACTTGTAACCATCTACTCTCTACTGTCTCTTCCTGGTCTCCCACTTTTCTTCCTCCCCCCTCCCCCGTCCTCCTCACTCTTTTTCCTCTGTCTCTTCTCTTTTCCCTGTTTTCATTTCACTCCAACCGGTCGAGGCAGATGACCGTCCACTCTGAGTCTGGTTCTGCTGGAGGTTTCTTCCTGTTAAAAGGGAGTTTTTCCTCCATTGTTGCCAAGCGCTTGCTCATTGTGGAAATGTTGGGTTTCTCTATGTAAAGTGCCTTGAGATAAATGTTTTTATGACCTGGCGCTATATAAATAAAATAAATTGAATTGAATTTGACGTTAGAAATCTGCCCCATTCACTTAGATTATTAGCCGCTGGCACTGCATCTCCGCTAACGTACTGACATTAACTCAAAGACTCCAACAGTAGAATATAGGTTCAAATGTGACGGGGTTCACCTTTAAGTAACTCTGGCCGCTGCTGTGAGTCTAGCTGACTCTTTGTTGTGCTACAGCTGGCTAGCGCACTAATTGTCCGGGGGCCCTCTGCAGTGCTGAGACCAGCAGCTGCGATGATATGACTCCATCACTAGTGCTAATCTAATCTAACTAACGCTGCTTTCTGTTTACAAGGCGGCCTTTCTTATCGCCGACGTCAAGTCAACACTTTTGAGCGAGTTCTGATCATCGCACAGATCAGAGCTGAGACCACGGCGTTATTAAGAGAGACCCACAGAGAAACCCCCCCATCCACCCATCCACTCACCCTGCCGCCTCCCCCCTATTCCTCCTCCTTTCCACAGTGTTTTAACAAAAACATTCCACTGAGATAGACCCATAGGCTGACTCATAAATTTAGACTGTGTTCCCATCACAGTGGCAGCTGCTGCTGTTGCTGCTTGCGGATCCAGAGCAACCAAATAAGAGCAAATCTGGTTTAAAAAGACTTGAACACATTTACCGAGGTACAAATATTTTTCGAGAGTAACTTTGAAGTTTTTACAGGCTCCGCATCAAAGCAGGAAGCAAAGTTCAGTCGATACTCGGCTCATTTTCTCACCGGACCACCAGTGTTGATCAGCGAGTGATGCAAGACCAAAACCAAAACAATCACTAGAAACCACTAGAAACTAAGAGACTTAAATTCACTAAATCTCACTCAGTGAACCGTGACTCTGCCTCGGACCAGCCTCTGCTTTTAAATACCTCATTTAGAAATGTATTTTCGGTTCTTTCCTGCCCACAAATTCTCATTCTCACCTCGCTGACGCTGGGAAAACTTTAAATCGTTATCGTTTAGCTCGGCTGCGGAAGCAACAAAACGGCACAGCGTTGGCTGATTTTAGAGGACCTAAAATAAACTCCAGGCACGTAGAGGTAGTAATGAAATGTGATAGTAACAGGGTAGAATTTGAATGACCTCATAGTTAAAGGCTCAGTTTCATAACGGCCCTTGTGTGGGTTTTATTGTAACATAACCTCAACAGAGACATTGTAATTCACCTAATGAGATCATGGCACCGCCTCCCACAGGTGTTTGTGCGTTTGTGTGTGTGTACGTGTTTTTCCTACATTGTGGGACCTTAAACTTGTCTACACACTCACACTATGGGGACAAAAAGCAGGTCCCTATAATGTAAAAAACTAAAAACACAATTGAGATTTCCAGGGTTTCCAGGAAAGTCTCCAGGAAACGAAATGTCCCCTAAAGTTATGGAAACCAGACTGTGTGTATATGTGTTTTTTCCTACATTGTGGGACCTTAAACTTGTCTACACACTCACATTATGGGGACAAAAAGCAGGTCCCTATAATGTAAAAAACTAAAAACACAATTGAGATTTCCAGGGTTTCCAGGAAAGTCTCCAGGAAACTAAATGTCCCCTAAAGTTATGGAAACCAGACTGTGTGTGTATGTGTTTTTCCTACATTTTGGGGACTTAAACCTGTTTACTGACATTACGGGGAAATGAAATGTCCCCTAAAGTTACAGAAACCAGACCGTGTGTGTGGTGTGATTGGGGTATTTCTGCTTTTTCTTACCTATTCCTATTTCACAACAAGTCTTTCTGTGCTGAAGAGGGTGTGTGCGCTTTACACCTTGTCACACCTCGCACACACAACACACACGCACGTATCCCAGAGCCTAAATATCCATGAGGGAATCCATGTTCGGATTTCCCGTTTCCTGATCCCCTCACCCACTGACAACATCAGCTCTGCTGCGTTTATGACCACAGACCACAGACTAGAACAAGCGTCAAATGTGTGTTTCTGGCATCGCCGCTAGACCATTGGTTCATTGTAACTTCACAGCGATCGCCAATAACGATATATATATATAAGGAATAAACTATATTGACTTTTTGCCGATATCCGATATTGTCCAAACACTTCATTTCCGATACCGATATCAACCAATACCGATATATGCAGCCGTTTTTTTTTTTTTTTTTTTTTTTCGGTCGCATCATTGTGATTATCAAAGGAAAAAACAATCCTTGCAGATATTACATAATTACGCTAATATCGGGCCGATAATATCAGTCACCCGATATTAGTCACCATTTTTTTTTTCCTCTTGGAAATTGTTAGATAAATGATGAAGATGAGGGAGGGGCCACACAACCCTCTAAACGAAGCTTGACTAGCACTTTAAACAAAGGGGGGGGTGAGAAATTTCCCAGCATGCACCAGGACAAGGATGCAGCTGTCAAAGAAAATAGCAATTTTATTAATAAACTAATCAAAACATTTAACTTAACTAATTAAGCTAGCTTACCGCTAACCGCTAATCAGTAACATCCGTTAACGTTAGCTTAGCGATCGCTAGCCGTCGCTTTGCTAGCATTTTCCATTCATCTGATAACAGGACTCTTATCTGATGAAACGTCTCGTCAGTTTTTAATCAGTCGAGTCCGTGGACACCGTCTTTGTTTGTTTGTTGTCACTCGGCCGTTGTGGAGACCAATTGCGGCGTCTTACGGACGTAGCAGCTAGCGACGGCTTCTAAAGACACGTAACGGTTTCCTAGAGGAATGTTTTCACCCCTCAACACTTTGTTTCAAAGGACGAGGGGTAAGAGAAGGGGTAAGTACGATACGATATGGTACGGTTAAAGCAAAAGATCACCGACGCCACAGCGAACGTCAAAATCTACCCCTCTTTGTGTAATTATTTCCATTTTGACCGTGATCAGGCTTGTGATTGGACAGCTGGCTGTTGTCGCGTGACGTCAGAGTTCGTCATCTATATGAGGAGACAGGTCGGCCACCGAGTTTAGAAAGAACGAACGACTTCGAGCAGAGTTCCACTGGACGTTCCAAGAGTCTGGAAAAAAAAAAAAAATCCAGATTTCCAAGTCGTCTGGAATGTCTGGAGATGGTTGCCGGACTTCGTCATGCGTAACCGCTGTCTTGACATTTTTCCGCCGGGAAAAAAAAAAAAAAAAATGACCAGCAACAACAACAAGGAATGTCACTTTCTCGCAATTCTGATGATGAAATATACTCGACTGCTTCCCGAAGGACATTTCGTTGTACCGCCGTTTGCTCCCGCCCGCGCTTTCGTTGTACAAACACAAGGTTAGTGAGTCATCAGACACCTGTGGGAACTATTTGTGGTCATTTCAACGGCAACTGGGAAAAAAAAAAAAAAAACAAAAAAAAACACTTTTACTTTAAGGTATATTTCACAATAAAAGAAAAATTAGGGGAAAACTTAAGTGTGATTCACAGATGTGGTCATTTCCAAAGAGGAAATAATAGATTAGCTACGTGATTCATGCCAATTTTACATTATTTTTTTTTTTTTGTCCCCACCCCCGGATCCGCCTCCACAGTTTACCTCACACTGGAGGTTTATGAAGGAAGCTGCTTTAACTACAGTCTCTGCTCTGGGACTTGCAGTTATTCTTATCAGCAATCACAGCAGAGCTTTTCTACACTGTCAGTCGACAACAGGTCAGCGCAGACGGCTTATAAATCATTGTCTGGGTACAATGGCACTGAGTGATGAAGCTGATCTGTGCGTGTGCGATTACCTCAGCTCTGATAATGAGTCACGTCCACAAAGCGTGTTTCACAAATTTGGTTTATCGCAGTCTGAGCGAGTCAGAAATGAACGAAATGAGCGTGCTTGTGTTTAATGATAACTCCAGGCACTTCCCTTGAAGCCAGCCTGTAGCGCTAAGCTCGTCTTGGCTGCAGAGACTATGTGGTGCTCACTTGCGCAGCTCAAGGCCTGGAGGAGGTTTCCTTCCAGACACACACACACTTACTTTTTTTTTCTGCATTCCTAACATTCCACATGTGATGCATGCATGTACGTGCACCACGGTCTGGATTAAAGGGGGGGGAAAATAAAAGACGATGACGCCCGACCCGTACGACATGACTTTCTCTCAGTGGGCCGCACACGTGCGAGCAAAAGTAAAACTTAACGTAGAACCCAGCGGTGGAAAGTCCAACGTAAATGTAACTGTAACTGTAACTGTAATACAGGACGGTCGGCGCATCTACAGGCTCTGTGAAGGTCAACGGGCCACCACTTCTTCAAGCCAAACCAAAGTCACTATTTCCCACGCAATTTTGAAAATGTTAAAAATTCCGGGAGGATTAACATCCGAAGAACGGGTGCAAAAAAAAAAAACTGCACTGCAAAAACGACGCTAGCCCGTTGCATTACGAACATTGTTTAGCATCTTTAGCGTTCTTGTCGAAAAGACTCACCGTGCAAGTGAATGGGGCATCAAGCTAGCTTGAAGACGTCGCTATTTTAAACCAATTAAAAAAAAGCTCAAAGTAGCTTCACACTTCCTTGCTGGTATAACAAGGGTCCTGACGTTTAAAACGAGGCGTTGACAACTTTGTAAGTGAACACATTGTTTATTAAAAAGACTTTTTTTTTTTTTTACAGGTAGGACCTAGCGGTAATTTCCGGTCGCCGCCATGTTGAAACTAAGTCCTCAAGTGGAACACAAACAAACGGGCAGATGGTACAAATTAATTCCGCACAAATGCATGAATTTCATCTGTTGGTGACAATATCTGGTCATTGTCTACAAGACTGAACAGCTCTTGTTAAGCTGCGTTCGTCAATCGACTTGTAGGACTTACGTTAAACATGGTGGCGACCAGTGATGACCGCTAGGTCCTACCTATAAAAAAGTTGTCAACGCCTCATTTTAAACGTCAGGACTCTTGTTATACCAGCAAGGAAGTGTGGAGCTACTTTGAGCTTTTTTTAATGGTTTAAAATAGCGACGTCTTCAAGCTGCCTTGCTGCCCCATTCACTTGCATAGTGAGACTTTAGGACAAAAACGATAAAAATAACAATGTTCGTAATGCAACGAGCTAGCGTAGCTTTGCTCCTCAGCAAATATAACAACTCGTTATCATGTTTTACGTGTCCAAAGTTCATTTTACAGCAAATTTCTCCTTTAACATAAGAATGATCTGCCTATTGCTATAATGGAATAATCACACACTAAACACAGAGCTGTTCTGCCACCTGAGAGTTGATGGACAAAAGGTAGTTGCCACCTTTGTTGGGAAACAATCCTCAGTGCAGAGACATCTGATCTGAGCTACCTGCTAAAAGCTACATGATGACAACATTAACATAAAAGATATTTAACCTTCACTGTGGTCACTATTGTCACCAAACTGCACACAGATCAGCTGAAGTCACTAGTTTTTCCGCATATTTGTCCAGAAATAAGTCTTCCCTGATGATGGTGCTACATGAAACAGAACACCGCAGATTGTGTTGCCGTCTTTTCCTGCAAGTGCGTGTGCGTCAAAAGGCTGTTTTATCAAAAAAGACATTAACACCGTTCCACTTAAAGTGCCTCAGTTAAACGCCGAGGTCAAAGTCTAAATGACCTTGGTGGCAAAGTTAAGCTGATAAAGCAAATAGAGAGGGTGGGGCTCTCTTTTTGAATGGAGCCACGCCCTCTCCACCATGTTCCTCGGGATTCAATCTACCTGTCGACCACGTGCTCCGGTCGCCTCCATGTTGTGTTATAGTCTGTACAAGTTGATAACTGAATGCAACGTTGTATGTCGCTATTTTCAAAATACTATTTGGCCAAACTGCTCTAAACAGTGAAGTATACGTTCATTTCTGGAACTAATCTTCACTGGACTCCTTTAGTTTGTGTTGCGTTCGGGAATCGACTTGTACGGACTTTAACGCAACATGGAGGCGACCGGAAGACGTCGTGTAAGTCTTGTAAAACGGTCTTTTTTAGGAAACTCTCGGTTCACTTAATAAGTTGTCAGTACTTCAGTTTATGTGTAGGGATCCTATTCGTGCTACTGCTGAAGTGTTGTGATATTATGAACTGTTTAGTAGTTAAAAAATGGCGATTTGGTTACGTTTGGCTGGCTGCCCCAATCACATTCATAGAAAACAAAAGACGGTCAAACTTGATGTCCGTTCAGCTAACATAATCTTGCTCTTGGGGGGGGTTGACTCGTCGTCATGGTGAAAAAGACCCTGGGTTCAACTGACACCGGACTGTCGCTTTAAGTCGGCTTCATTTGATAAATACTCTCGACACCGCTACAGTCGTGACACTATCGCTTGTATCAAACACCTGCTGCTGCCAAAAAACTACATCAGGTCTCAGTGAGTCTATGCGCCAATGTCATCCATGTCATTTATAGCTGAAGCTTAACAACACTATAAAACATCCCGTCTCTGCTAACCAGGCCATCGTTACCCGTCAACCAGCTAGTCCGCTAACTCTAGCCGATTAGCTCAGAAATAAATAACAGCAGTGTCCGAACGACCAGACTCTGTATGATCCAAGAAAAAAAAAAAAAAAAAACAAATCTGATTGTGACTAACGCCGTCTGTTGTGGGCGAAGGGCGAAATGTCAGAAAAATGTCAAGCAGCAGAAAGATACGAATCCCAGCCAGAACTTACAAAAAAGTGTAAACATGAAGCAGAGACTTTGTGTCCATGATAATCACGTGAGTTCAACTAAAACTTTTTTTTTTTTTATTTCTTCTATTTTTACCCCAAAATATTGCTATGCGACGTGGTCATTTGGCCAGATCAGCCCCCTATTGGCAAGTTAAATGTATTGGGTACCACACATATACAGTGCAAATAAAGTTGGTTGACAGCATGTTGATTTGGAGGTTGTTGGAGGTGAAGGTGGCGGGACCAGGTTTAAGCTCCAGTCCTCCACCCTGACGCTGGGTAAGTCTTATAAAACAGTCTTTTTTAATAAACTCTCGGTTCACTTACTAAGTTATCAGTACTTAAGTTTATGTGTAGGGACCATATTCATGCTACTACTGAAGTGTAGCGCTATTGTGAGCTTTAATAGTGGTTAAAAATGATGATTTGGATAAGTTTGGCTGGCTGCCCCAATCACATTCATAGAAAACAAAAGACAGTCAAACTTTACATTCGTTTAACCAATGTAATCTAGCTCTTGACTAGTTGTCATGAATTCTTTTAAACTTGTTTTTAGTCTCTACTTATTTCTGATTGGATATATTGTGTATAAGTAAAGTTGGTTGACAACATGTTGATTTCTGTGAATGTAAACTTTTTCGAAACCGACCAGAACGAACGTGAAACTGTGTCATTGTTGTTCTAATTGGTTTCTATGAGCGGGGTGTTGGTGGAGGTGGAGGGACCTGGTTCAAACTCCAGTCCTCCACCCCGATCAATCCTTGATGCTACAGTTGATTCGATCAGACTCAAAGTTTTCAGTATCAGTCACTAACATTCCTGATTCAGATTCAGATTCAGATTGCGTCTGCAACGTAAGAAAAAAAAAAAAAAAACGCACATGTGCCAAAACGCCACAGCAGCAGCCACCACCTCCTCCAACAACCAACTCCTCACCTGCGATAATCTCCCGCTTGGCTTCATCCAGGTGGCTGGAAACTACGTCTCCCATGGCGGATGATGAAAAGTCACACACGTCCAACACTTGATCGCAGCTGCAGATCTACAACGAGCGTCAGGAGAAGAAGAAGAAGAAGGAGAAATAAAAAACAGTGTGTCCACAGGAACAGCTGAGCTCCACACAAGTCTGATCCCGAAATGAGTCAAAGTTTGAGGAAGAGACGGGCGGTGGCGCTCACTCAGGACGAGGAGGCCGGCCGAACATGAGAGTTTTGACCGAGCAGCCTATCGAAGGAGCGGCTAAGTTCGGGACGGACACACCCTCCTCCTTCTCCAGAGGTGCCAGCGGCGATGCGTTCAGGGCACGTAGGAGAAAATGACTCCAGTTTATCACTCTATTTTTTTTATGATTATTATTTTTTTTATTTCATTCAGATATACTATGGAAGTCCATTTCCGCCAGTAAAAAAAAAAAAATCTGATAATCTGATAACTTTTTTTTTTTCTTACTGGCGGAAATGGATTTATTTAACATGTAAAAATAAATAAATAAAATAAAATAAAATAAAAACAGAATTCACAAAATCGACTATAATTAAGAACAATAAACTGATAAGAAAATAAATAAAATATTTTTATTACTTTTATGACTAGTACTTCATGAATGAAATACTTTGCCAAAATAAAATAAAATAAAAAATAATAAATACTAATAAAGTAAAATAAAATTATGTTTTCCATATGAACACCGAACTTTATTATTCTCAATTTGTTGGTTGTAACATCTTATCTAATTTTGACCATTATCACCATCATCTTTACATTACTTCCCCTTTGCTGCCACCGGGTGGTCACAGACGGAACCAAACCTCACTTTTAGTTTGTCTTCAGTGGAGCTCCTGCAACATCACCAACCTCATCTCCGCACCATGAAATCCTAATACAAAAACAAAGAGAAAAAAAAAAAAAGTATAAACTTTTATTTGTATTTTCTGCCGTAAACGAGACTGAACCGAATACTTTTGGGTTAATGGTTTTGATGAGCATTTCAAAATAAAAGCCTATTAACCGATGAGTTAAATTCAGAGCAGTGATGTGACCAAAAAAATGTGTATTTAAAAAAAAAAAAAAAAACCTTTAGAAACTTTTTTTTTTTTTTTAATGTAACAACGGGGGCTTTTATTTTGTATTCATCGGGGCCGGAAACAGCAGGTTTATTCTCGTGGGCTTGACAACAGTGTGGCTCCCGGTCAGAGCAGGACGCGCTCGTCATGGCACCACTTGGACTTAAAGCGGTCGTTGGAGAGAGTGAGATTATTATTATTATTATTATTATTATTATTATTGTTATTTATCAGAAACCTGTTGTTGTTGTTGTTTATGCTGATTAACTTTAACTTATTGACATATTTTCTAATCAGCTGATTCTTTGCTGCTTTGGTTTTTTTTTTTTTTTCATCCAGACGCGTCGGGACTCACACACCCGCGCGCTTCTCGAATCAGCAGCTTCCTCCCGGTTTCGGGTTGTCATGGAGATTAATTGAACTGGTTGTAGTTGCGTTTGACTCTGATTTAGGGAAGTTTAGACGTGTTTGTGTGTGATCAACGACCCGTTATTGTGCCGTTTAGTTACGAGGACGCGCTCGTGGCACCGGTCTGGCGTTAAATCCCGCCTCGTTAATCTTTGCCTGTGCGGATTAAGAACTGTGACATCATTGTCAATGGAGGAGGAGATGAGAGGAGAGGACAGCAGTATCAGCAACAACTCACCTCCTGTCATTTCTGATCAGATATAATATAGTTATGATTGATTTACTATCTGTATCTGTCGTCTCAGTGTTGGGGACTAATTCATGCCTCTAAACAAGGTGTAGTGAAACTGAAAATGGTAAATAATAGGGACAGGTTTTAAATTGTCAATAATAATAATAATAATAATAATGGCGAAATATCATTAATCATAGATCATTCAATCACTTTAGGGTGGGGGGGGGGTGAGTTGTGATGGAGATGATGTCGTCTGCTGTCATCTGTTGTTTGTGACCTGGTATTGGTCCGTGTGTGTGTTTGTGTGTGTGTATCTTTCAAAGAATGTCGTTATTAGTGGTATGAGGGAAATGAACTTAAACTGCTGAGGTCTGAGGAACAGGGATTTGGATGGATGGATGGATGGATGGATGGACGGACGGAGACGGACAGATAGATGGATGATGGATGGATGGATAGACAGACAGATAGATGGATGGATGGATGGATGGATGGACAGATAGATGGATAGATGATAGATGATAGATAGACAGATAGATAGATGGATGGATGGATGGACAGATAGATGGATAGATGATAGATGATAGATAGACAGATAGATAGATGGATGGATGGATAGACAGACAGATAGATAGATGGATGGATGGATGGATGGACAGATAGATGGATAGATGATAGATAGACAGATAGATAGATGGATGGATGGATGGATGGATAGACAGACAGATAGATGGATGGATGGATGGATGGATGGATGGACAGATAGATGGATAGATGATAGATGATAGACAGACAGATAGATAGATGGATGGATGGATGGATGGATAGACAGACAGATAGATGGATGGATGGATGGATGGACAGATAGATGGATAGATGATAGATGGATAGATAGACAGATAGATAGATGGATAGATAGACAGATAGATAGATGGATAGATGATAGACAGATAGACGGATGGATGGATGGATGGATGGATGGACAGATAGCAGCATCCAGTTGCTTATACACAATACACAAGATATTATATCATAAAAATCACCAACAGAAATGAAAATGAAAATAAAATAACATAACATCATAAAGTCTCAACCTAGAGCACCATCAGGACAAAAGGTCAAATGCTCAAATGTTGATATTTTTCAGGACTTTGTCCTGATACTGATACTGATGCTGGCGGATCAGGTGTCGTGGTTCGGTTTATTATTTGTGATTATCCTGATACCTTGCTACACGATCCCAATCGATCCTCTGTCGCGCGTTTCGTTTCGTTTTATTTCAGTTTAGGACTTTGAATGATCGGCTCTAGATTTCCCGTTTCGTGAAACCACTGCTCCGTCTTCTGGGCTCAGTCCCAACCGGCTGCTGTGACGAAACACCGTAGTTGTTGTTTATCCTGCCGGTGAAAGCTGCTCGACAGGTGTCCCATTCTCTCACAGCCACATCCACTTTAATCCTGTTGCCTAATTGGATAAATACGACCACTCACTGATGTAGCTATAGAGTTAGACATAGAATTTCAATTTCTATACAGACATTTACTTCTTTATTTATGTGTGTGTGTGATTCTGCTGCTTCCTCATGACATTACATCCACCGACACAGAAACAGCGGCCCAGAAATAGTTGTAGCTAGCGGGTGGATGGGGTAAGAGGATTGGGAGCAGATTAGAGACGCTGATTGCAGAAGGATCTTTATATTCAGTCTGACGGACCGGATGAACAATGTGAGGAAAAAAAACGGTTAAAAAATATATTTAGTGACATAATCCAAGAACCATAATATTAAAGTAACATAACTTGACTACTTGCAGTTTGATTACTTTTGAATTACTTCGATGGCAAATATTCCAATGGCGACAAAAGAAAATAAATATCAGTGTCTATGTTATTCCCATCTGTCCAATCACGCACTGTTGCCAGGTAGGAACAGGATTTTTGAACTGCTCACAAAGCATCCTGGGAGGTGTAGTTGTGTAGGGGATGCAGCGTCATCGCTGTTGGGTTTTTCATCTGGTAAACAAGATCTAACAAGACCTGAGGCCTGTACTACGAAGCAGGATTTGTTCTTATCGCGGTAACTTTAGGTTTAACTCTGGGTTTTACGTCCTACGAAAGTGGTTCACTTCTTCCCGGGCTGCATCTCCATGGTAACTGATGCTGAACGGCTAACCTGCTTCGGAGCAGGTTATGTTCCAGATCAGAGATCGCAGCCTATAAAATCTCCGCCCTCCGACCAATCAATGGTCTTGACAATTTCTCGTCCTTTTATTGAAGATGTGTGG
Organism: Polydactylus sextarius; assembly: GCA_016801845.1. Taxonomy (NCBI): domain Eukaryota; kingdom Metazoa; phylum Chordata; class Actinopteri; family Polynemidae; genus Polydactylus; species Polydactylus sextarius. The sequence continues at coordinate 6,051,139 of CM028931.1, forward strand.
AGCTCGGTGCCGGGGTTGATAGAGGGTCTATGAGGAGGTCGAGGGTTTTTATAGACCGGCAAGATTATTTATTGGAGCGTCACATATATCTGTGATCTCCTCAAACCGCACGTTGCCAGTGACACAGTGGAGCTGACTGTCCCTCAGACAGTAGCACTGCTGCGTTATTGACTCCTACAATAATTAACTAGGATATTAAATAACTGGATTTTATTAATGACACATTGTACAAATGCTCCTGTTTGAAGCTGCCAGGGTCCGACGACACACCCCCGTCACCTTCATTAACTGTGCTTGTCGTCCTGAATCAGAGACTGACTGACACAACGAAACTGTACTTGGACTTATATGATATGAAAGTACTACTTAGAACTATGAATCATATTATTATATTTAGTTTTTATTGTTTTGTGCCGCTAGGGTTGCAGCTGAACATGAAGGTTAAAGTTGTATCAGCCTATTCACCTTAACAGCCTAGATTTCAACAGTTCATTGATTTGATTTTAATTTAATTACACTCACATCTACTCGTCTCTGTGGGGCTGTGAACTTGCGCGTTTACACAATCGGCGATCTGTTACCAGCAGTTTTTTTTTCGGTTTTTAGCAGCTGCCACCGTGTTGCTTTTTGCCTGGATTATCGGCCGGTATTCCTCATATTTTGTAAAATCATCGTCTGCTCTTCGGCTGTGAAGTCGCCGCTCTGCCGCTACTAGTTTCCATGTTTGTGATTGGACAACTGTCGCAGTTTTTATGTTTGTGATTGATTGACAACCTGGGTTGACTAATCAAGTTGATAACCAGCTTCGTGGTAACGCTTAGCCAGAATGCTTGTTAGGGTTAGTGAAGCGCTAACTGAAATCCTGGGTAGAACTTGCTTCGAAAAGGCCTCTAGGCTTGACTAAAACAATCGTTGATAACCAGCTGTGACGTGACACGTTTGCAAACGCTGGGAAATAGAAGCGTCTCGCTCCTGCTGTACGTTTCCAGAAATAGGGTGAATCTTGGCGCGGAAGAAAGTGAAAGTTCGCCTCGTTTTGTCGCCTTAGGTTCTATCAGAAAAGACGATCTCTGAATTAAACCACGAACGCCACTTCTGTCAGCGCCATCTTTGGTTTCACTCTGAACTGTTCACTTTCTTCCTCTCCAGAGATACTGAACAACGTCATCAAGAAGGCGAGAGAAAAAGGAAAATGGAAGGTAACGGTTATAAAACTGAATATGAATAAAATCACCTGAGAGTGATTTGAATAAATTCCTAATAAAAGCCTTCTGCTTTGTGCCAATGGTGTTTACAGGTGCTGGTGGTGGACAAGCTGAGTATGAGGATGATTTCATCCTGTTGTAAGATGACAGACATCATGTCTGAGGGAATCACCAGTAAGTACAGATTGATTCACTGAAAATAATGACAGATACGCTGGCAAGTGTTTTCAATTATTTATTTGTTTTGTGCTTTTTAGTTGTAGAAGACATCGGCAAGCGGCGTGAGCCTCTTCCAAGCATGGAGGCCATCTACCTGATCACACCCTCAGATGAGGTAAATGTTAAGATTCCTAAACCCCATATATAGTCCAAGTGCTTTTTCAATTAACTTTTATAACAGAATGATGAATTGTCCATTGTTCTCTGTTGTCCAAGTCGGTCGAGGGTCTGATTGATGACTTCAGGGACCCGCAGTCTCCAAGGTACCGAGCGGCTCATGTCTTCTTCACTGACAGTAAGTAAATTCACTTCACACTAACCGAACACACATGGAAGATTTAGGACCAATCGCATTTCTCTTTTTTAACCCTGACCCTTCACTTACCCCTACCCCATCTCTAACTCCTGCCCCTTCACTTACCCCTAGACTTTCTCTTGCCCCTACCCCTTCACTTACCCCTACCGCGTCTCCGACCCCTGCCCCCTCTCTTACCCCTACCCCATGTCTGTCACCAAGTGACATTTTTTATTCAAAGTCACACATGTGTTACAATAAACATACATTTCATACGTTCAATCTCATACATTTAATCTAATTAGAGAAGTCAATGTACTTCTACTGTTGTTAAACTACTAAGAATACAGAACAGGAAAGAACAAAACAGAACAGGTAAAATAACAACAACCAGTGTTTTATATGAATAAAACAGTACATGAAGTTTAAAATCACAGATAAGCCTGTTTGCTGGGTAAAAATAAATTGCCAAAAAATGCACCACTGATGATTGAATGCTGCTGACTGGTCTACACATTATATGTGCTGCAACTTCTTCCCTTCCATTACCGTTGCTATGGCAACTGGAACCACACACTCAGGCCCACACACACACACTATGATGTCACTGAAAAAATAGCATAAAATATGTCCTCATGTAATTTCTTGCGCCTTTGTGTGATGATGTCATCACATCAATGACATCAGTGATGATGACATCACTGGTGCCTTTAATCCCAGTGCCTTTAATCTCTAGTCAGGGTGTGTAAGTAGAGGACCACATCTCAGATTAGAGTATAACACTTTTACAGCGCAGACAGATAGAGGACAGCTGACAGAACCAGCGACAAACTCATCTTAAACTTCTAAAACTTCTTACAAAAATTTCACAGAATTTCACCAAACAAATACAAATGTCCATGTATTGTGAAGCACCGCGATCTTCTAGGATCCTAGAGATCACAGTTGACGACTTCATACCACTCATTCATTCTTTATCGGAAAGGATGACACCGAAACAATGGCAACTATTACGATTAGGCAAACCTGATGAAGAAATAACTTTAATGTTCATCCAAACAATACTGGATATGATAAAACTCATGACAAAAGCCATGTTAAAAGCTAAAGCTGGCAGGACAAGGGTCTCTGAGGAGGAAGTGAGGGAGAGCCTGGGTGACTTGGTCTCTAGGAGTTTCAGGGAGGCTCTAAGACTCAAGGACCTAAGCCTGGTCCAAACCCAGAGCATGGAGCAATTAACAGACATGTTTACAAAAGCAGTGACAGACTATGTCAACTTGTCCCTCTCTGTGGTGAAGCCTACAGCAGGAACTATAATCATTCCACCGCAATGTCTTCATAATATGGTTGCTCATGCATGCACAGTGTTTAAAGGAATCACCCCCAAAGTGAAAAAGCTATGTAAACCCCGACAATCGACACAAAGAAGAGGCCAGATCACCCCTGAACAAACCCACGATGATGGAGACAAGAAGAAGGAGACGGTGGATACTGCAGGCACATCACCATCATCTGGCATCCCAGTGATCACAGTCGACGACTTCATACCACTTATTAATTCCTTATTGGAAAAGTTGACACTGAACCAGTGGGAACTGTTGCGATTTAGCAAAACTGATGAGGAAACATTTTTTATGCTTGTACAAACAATTGTGAATATGATAACACTCACGACAAGAGCCATGTTGAGAACTTATGTTGACAGGACAGAAATCTCTGAGGTGGAAGTGAGGGCAAGTCTGGGTGACTTGATCTGTAGGAGTTTCATGGAGGCTCTAAGACTCAAGGACCTAAGCCTGGTCCAAACCCAGAGCATGGAGCAATTAACAGACATGTTTGCAAAAGCAGTGACAGACCATTTCAACTTGTCCCTCTCTGTGGTGAAGCCTACAGCAGGAACTGTCATCATTTCACCGCAATGTCTTCATAATATGGTTGCTCATGCATGCACATTGTTTAAAGGAATCACCCCCAAGGTGAAAAAGCTATGTAAACCCCAACAATCGACACAAAGAAGAGGCCAAATCACCCCTGGACAAACCCACGATAATGGAGACCAGAAGGAGGAGATGATGGAGACTGAGACTGATCATTTGTCAGTCAGATCTGTACAATCTCAAACCAGTTTACCATGGATCTCACCAAAGCCCAGCACTGAATCTGACACAAGGGACTATGTCAAAAACGTCAGACAGAAGAGAAGTCCGGTTGTTTCAAAGATTAAAAAACTCTGCAAACCTCAACGAACGTCATGCAGAAGAGGCCAGATCTCTCCTGAACCAAGCCAGGATTATGAAGACCAGGAGGAGGAGATGATGGAGACTGTAGGCACATCACCATCATCTGGGATCCCAGAGATCACAGCCGACGACTTCATACCACTTATTACTTCTTTAGCGGAAAAGTTGACACCGAACCAGTGGGAACTGTTACAATTAAGCAAACCTGATGATAAAACAGTTTTTATGTTTGTAGAAACAATACTGGATATCATAACACTCATGACAAGAGCCACGTTGAAAGCTCAAGCTGGCAGGACACGAGTCTCAGAGGTGGAAATTAGGGCAAGCCTGGGTGATGTGATCCGTAGGAGTTTCAGGGAGGCTCTAAGACTCAAGAAACTAAGCCTGGTCCAAACCAAGAGCATGGAGCAATTAACAGACCTGATTGGAAAAGAGGTGGCAGACCACATCAACGCATCCCTCTCTGTGGTGAAGCCTACAGTAGAATCTGAATTCTGCCGCATCGTTCCCACGGCACGTCTTCGTAAGATAGTTTCTCATGCATGCACCATGTTTATGGGCATCACCTCCAGGGTGAAAAGGCTAAGTAAACCCCAACAATCGACATGTAGAAGAGGCCAGATCACCCCTGAACAGACCCAGGATCATGAAGACCAGGAGGAGGAGGTGTTGTTGGTGGACCATGTCCAGAGTATCATCAGCCAGGAGATAAGTCCAATCATAGAACAAGTTTTGGATACCGTGCCTGAGTCTGAGCACGAACAGTTGCACTCTGAATTGTCTCAGGAAATTAAAATGGTTGCAGAAGAAATTGTTCAGTCAGTTACTGAAGAGATGGCTTCACAGGCAACAGAGACTCCATCCCCACAGTCACTAAAGGATACCAGGGGATGTTTTCAAAGAGTGTCACAAAAGATCAAGACGTGTTTTGAAAGGTTTTCGCAAGAGCAGCATTTCAACGAATACTGGCTCAGCTGAAAGCCAAATTCCACTTGGATAAAGTAGAAAACAAGGAGGCAGTCCAGAAGCTCATGGCGAGTGTGGACTCTCTCATTCTGACAGAGGGTGGTCCTAGCGGAAGTTTGTTTAAAAGACTTCAAAACGCTTCACCTGGAAGAGTTTTGCAGTACATAAAGCAACTCAGTGACCTCCTCTACAGGCACATGACACGGGAGCTTATTTCAGAGATGACTCGATCACGCAGACAACGTAAGGCCAGGGTAACTTCCATAGCAGCACCTGTTCCTGCGTCAGATGCTGACATGTACGTGGACATTCAAAGAAAAATGGTTCATTACCTGTCCCTGGTAGGCTGGTGGTTCAACAGTCAGGCTACTGTGATCACTAAAAGGGTGACATTGGTGTTAAAGGGCCTTGAGTTGGTGTCACAAGTGCAGAGGCCTCAGGTCACCAGGACAGAGATCACAACACCTGAGATGACTGATTCTACCCAAAGTGTGCCGTCACAGACAGACAAAAACAAAGTATTTCTGGAATTACTAATGAATAGGCTGGTGGCACGAAGCATTAGGAAATCAAAGTTGATATGGACCCCTGGAAACCCAGAGGAAAGCATTCAACAGCTGTCTGAAAAAGTCTGGGCCCAAGTGAAAGGCCTGGAGTTTAACATCACACAAAACCTGTTGAAGAAACTGGACAAGGCCATTTTCATAGAGCTTTGTAAGCACTGGGGTTGTCCACAAATGGTTGTGGCTGAATTTAATTTAGTAACGCCAGAGCTCATAAACTTTATCACTGCCTGCCTCACACGTCACCTGAAGCCACCAACGCCTAATCTTATTACAAGATTGTTTTCTTCTATTAGGAAAGCCTTCGGAAAAAAACAATCTAGAGTTTGCCCCACCTAGTCCCATCTAGCCTCGGTTTCCCTCTTACTCTATTACAACCAAAATTAATTCCCTTCCCTTTCCCCTCTGTCAGTTGAGCTGGAGCAGGACTCCAGCTCTCAGGACCACATCAGCAACCAACACCTCACATTTGAAGGACAAAGGCTCAGTTTCTGTGCCTGAGCCCTCATGAGTGTGAGTGTCCATTGCTGAGGTGGTCTGCGGTTTTCTCCGGGTGCTCCGGTTCCCCCATAGTACTTAAACTATAAAAAAAAATCCTTCCCTTTTCCCTTTCAAAGATCTTTGTGACTGATCCTCTGTCAGTTGGGTTGGAGCAGGACTCCAGCTCTCAGGACCACATCAGCAAACAACACCTCACATTTGAAGGACAAAGCCTCAGTTTCTGTGCCTGAGCCCTCATGAGTGTGAGTGTCCATTGCTGAGGTGGTCTCTTGGTTTTCTCCGGTGCTCCGGTTTCCCCATAGTACTTAAACTATAAAAAAAAAAACACAGTGACTGTAAAATTAACCTGTTCTGTAAGCAAGCGCTTGGCAACAATGGAGAGGAAAGGGAAGGGAGGATGACAGGGGAGAGGGGGAGAAAGACAAGAGGGAGACCAGGGAGAGAGTAGTAGAGACTACATATTTACAAATAGTGGTCAAAGCAAAAGTATCATTACCATTACAATAATAATGATGATGTGTGTGTGTTAGGAATTGCGACCTGTGGGCGGCTCCTCATCCTTGAGCAATAATGCAATCATGAAGGACCCCTCCCACAGACTGTTGGACCCTCCTGCCATCAGACAGGGGGCGACATCAGGACTCGCACTGTTTGGTTCTGCAACAGGTTCTTCATCCTGTCGGAGCCTTAAACACCCCCTAAACAACCACACTTCTTTTAGAGGTTCAAGGCTTTTTAGACAGGATGCTTCTGATTTTTGCAATATTACATAGGTGGAAAAAAGCAGTCCTAGAGACATGTCTAACATGAGATAAAAAGGACACGTCCTGATCAAAGATTACTCCAACGTTCCTCACAGTAGAACTGGAGGCCAAGGTCATGACATCCAGATTAGTTATGAGATTTAAAAATGATGTTCTGAGATGTTTAGGGCCAAGTATGATGACTTCAGTCAGTTTTGTCTGATTTTAAAAGTAAGAAATTCTGAGTCATCCAGGTCTTTATGTCTTTAAGACAGTCCTGAAGTTTAATGACCTGGTTTCCTAGATAAGTACAACTGGGTATCGCCTGCATAACAATGGAAGTTCATATTGTGCTTCCTGGTGATACTGCCTAAGTGAAGCATGATCGATTGTTTCAAACGCAGCACTAAGATCCAACAGGACAAGTACAGAGACAAGTCCATTGTCTGAGGCCATAAGAAGGTTGTTGGAACAGGATCTAAGAGACAAATTGTTGGTAAGGATGAAGAAACTGTTGTGGTCAGTTCAGAGAGACCCCCACCCCACTCCTTCACTTATACCTACCCCTTCTCCTACCCCTGCCCCTTTTCTTACCCCTACCCCATGTCTGTCACCAAGTGACATTTTCATTCACACACGTGTTACGATAAACATACATTACATACATTCAATCTCATACATTTAATCTAATTAGAGAAGTCAATGTACTTCTACTGTTGTTAAACTACTAAGAATACAGAACAGGAAAGAACAAAACAGAACAGGTAAAATTTAATGAAGGAAAGCAAACCAGGAAATGCCCTAACAACAATCAGTGTTTTATATGAATAAAACAGTACATAAAGTTTAAAATCACAGATAAGCCTGTTTGCTGGGTAAAAATAAATTGCAACAAAATGCACCACTGATGATTGAATGCTGCTGACTGGTCTACACATTATATGTGCTGCAACTTCTTCCCTTCCATTACCGTTGCTATGGCAACTGGAACCACACACTCAGGCCCACACACACACACTATGATGTCACTAAAAAAATAGCATAAAATATGTCCTCATGTAATTTCTTGCGCCTTTGTGTGATGATGTCATCACATCAATGACATCAGTGATGATGACATCACTGGTGCCTTTAATCCCAGTGCCTTTAATCTCTAGCCAGGGTGTGTAAGTAAAGGACCACATCTCAGATTAGAGTATAACACTTTTACAGCGCAGACAGATAGAGGACAGCTGACAGAACCAGCGACAAACTCATCTTAAACTTCTAAAACTTCTTACAAAAATTTCACAGAATTTCAAACAAATACAAATGTCCATGTATTGTGAAGCACCGCGATCCTCTAGGATCCTAGAGATCACAGTTGACGACTTCATACCACTCATCAATTCTTTATCGGAAAGGATGACACCGAAACAATGGCAACTACTACGATTAGGCAAACCTGATGAAGAAACAGCTTTAATGTTCGTCCAAACAATACTGGATATGATAAAACTCATGACAAAAGCCATGTTAAAAGCTGAAGCTGGCAGGACAAGGGTCTCTGAGGAGGAAGTGAGGGAGAGCCTGGGTGACTTGGTCTCTAGGAGTTTCAGGGAAGCTCTAAGACTCAAGGACCTAAGCCCGGTCCAAACCCAGAGCATGGAGCAATTAACAGACATGATTGTGGAAGAGGTGGCAGACCATGTCAACTCGTCCCTCTCTGTGGTAAAATTCATTGACGAACCTCAAATCAATGTTCCCATGCAACGTCTTCGTAGGATGGTTGCTCATGCATGCACAGTGTTTAAAGTAATCACCCCCAAGGTGAAAAAGCTATGTAAACCCCGACAATCGACACAAAGAAGAGGCCAAATCACCCCTGAACAGACCCAGGATGATGGAGACCAGGAGAAGGAGACGGTGGATACTGCAGGCACATCACCATCATCTGGCATCCCAGTGATCACAGTCGATGACTTCATGCCACTTATTAATTCCTTAATGGAAAAGTTGACACCGAACCAGTGGGAACTGTTGCGATTTAGCAAAATTGATGAGGAAACAGTTTTTATGCTTGCACAAACAATTGTGGATATGATTACACTCACGACAACTGCCATGTTGAGAACTTATGTTGACAGGACAGAAATCTCTGAGGTGGAAGTGAGGGCAAGTCTGGGCGACTTGATCTGTAGGAGTTTCATGGAGGCTCTAAGACTCAAGGACCTAAGCCTGGTCCAAACTCAGAGCATGGAGCAATTAACAGACATGTTTGCAAAAGCAGTGACAGACCATTTCAACATGTCCCTCTCTGTGGTAAAGCCTAAAACAGGAACTATATTGATTCCACCGCCATGTCTTTATAATATGGTTGTTCATGCATACACAATGTTTAAAGGAATCCCCCCCAAGGTGAAAAAGCTATGTAAACCCCAACAATCGTCACAAAGAAGAGGCCAAATCACCCCTGAACAAACCCACGATGATGGAGACAAGGAGGAGGAGATGATGGAGACTGAGACTGATCATTTGTCAGTCAGATCTGTACAATCACAAACCAGTTTACCATGGATCTCACCAAAGCCCAGCACTGAATCTGACACAAGGGACTATGTCAAAAACGTCAGACAGAAGAGGAGTCCGGTTGTTTCAAAGATTAAAAAACTCTGCAAACCTCTGCGAACATCATGCAGAAGAGTCCAGATCACTCCCGAACCGAGCCAGGATGATGAAGACCAGGAGGAGGAGATGATGGAGACTGTAGGCACATCACCATCATCTGGGATCCCAGAGATCACAGCCGACGACTTCATACCACTTATTACTTCTTTAGCGGAAAAGTTGACACCGAACCAGTGGGAACTGTTACAATTAAGCAAACCTGATGATGAAACAGTTTTCATGTTTGTAGAAACAATACTGGACATCATAACACTCATGACAAGAGCCACGTTGAAAGCTCAAGCTGGCAGGACACGAGTCTCAGAGGTGGAAATTAGGGCAAGCCTGGGTGATGTGATCCGTAGGAGTTTCAGGGAGGCTCTAAGACTCAAGAAACTAAGCCTGGTCCAAACCAAGAGCATGGAGCAATTAACAGACCTGATTGGAAAAGAGGTGGCAGACCACATCAACGCATCCCTCTCTGTGGTGAAGCCTACAGTAGAATCTGAATTCTGCCGCATCGTTCCCACGGCACGTCTTCGTAAGATAGTTTCTCATGCATGCACCATGTTTAAGGGCATCACCTCCAGGGTGAAAAAGGCTAAGTAAACCCCAACAATCGACATGTAGAAGAGGCCAGATCACCCCTGAACAGACCCAGGATCATGAAGACCAGGAGGAGGAGGTGTTGTTGGTGGACCATGTCCAGAGTATCATCAGCCAGGAGATAAGTCCAATCATAGAACAAGTTTTGGATACCGTGCCTGAGTCTGAGCACGAACAGTTGCACTCTGAATTGTCTCAGGAAATTAAAATGGTTGCAGAAGAAATTGTTCAGTCAGTTACTGAAGAGATGGCTTCACAGGCAACAGAGACTCCATCCCCACAGTCACTAAAGGATACCAGGGGATGTTTTCAAAGAGTGTCACAAAAGATCAAGACGCGTGCCTTGGAAAGGTTTTCGCAAGAGCAGCATTTCAACGAATACTGGCTCAGCTGAAAGCCAAATTCCACTTGGATAAAGTAGAAAACAAGGAGGCAGTCCAGAAGCTCATGGCGAGTGTGGACTCTCTCATTCTGACAGAGGGTGGTCCTAGCGGAAGTTTGTTTAAAAGACTTCAAAACGCTTCACCTGGAAGAGTTTTGCAGTACATAAAGCAACTCAGTGACCTCCTCTACAGGCACATGACACGGGAGCTTATTTCAGAGATGACTCGATCACGCAGACAACGTAAGGCCAGGGTAACTTCCATAGCAGCACCTGTTCCTGAGTCAGATGCTGACATGTACTTGGACATTCAAAGAAAAATGGTTCATTACCTGTCCCTGGTAGGCTGGTGGTTCAACAGTCAGGCTACTGTGATCACTAAAAGGGTGACATTGGTGTTAAAGGGCCTTGAGTTGGTGTCACGAGTGCAGAGGCCTCAGGTCACCAGGACAGAGGTCACAACACCCGAGATGACTGATTCTACCCAAAGTGTGCCGTCACAGACAGACAAAAACAAAATGTTGCTGAGATGTCTAATGAATAGGCTGGTGGCACGAAGCATAAGAAAATCAAAGTTGATATGGACCCTTGAAAACCCAGAGGAAAGCATTCAACAGCTGTCTGAAAAAGTCTGGGCCCAAGTGAAAGGCCTGGAGTTTAACATCACACAAAACCTGTTGAAGAAACTGGACAAGGCCATTTTCATAGAGCTTTGTAAGCACTGGGGTTGTCCACAAATGGTTGTGGCTGAAATTTATTTAGTAACGCCAGAACTCATAAACTTTATCACTGCCTGCCTCACACGTCCACCTGAAGCCACCAACGCCTAATCTTATTACAAGATTGTTTTCTTCTATTAGGAAAGCCTTTGGAAAAAAAAACATCTAGAGTTTGCCCCACCTAGTCCCATCTAGCCTCGGTTTCCCTCTTACTCTATTACAACCAGAATTAATTCCCTTCCTTTCCCTCTGTCAGTTGAGCTGGAGCAGGACTCCAGCTCTCAGGACCACATCAGCAACCAACACCTCACATTTGAAGGACAAAGGCTCAGTTTCTGTGCCTGAGCCCTCATGAGTGTGAGTGTCCATTGCTGAGGTGGTCTCTTGATTTTCTCCGGGTGCTCCGTTTCCCCATAGTACTTAAACTATAAAAAAAATCCTTCCCTTTCCCTTTCAAAGATCTTTGTGACTGATCCCTGTCAGTTGGGTTGGAGCAGGACTCCAGCTCTCAGGACCACATCAGCAAACAACACCTCACATTTGAAGGACAAAGCCTCAGTTTCTGTGCCTGAGCCCTCATGAGTGTGAGTGTCCATTGCTGAGGTGGTCTCTTGATTTCTCCGGGTGCTCGGTTTCCCCATAGTACTTAAACTATAAAAAAAAAAACACAGTGACTGTAAAATTAACCTGTTCTGTAAGCAAGCTTGCTTGGAGAGCAACAATGGAGAGGAAAGGGAAGGAGGATGACAGGGGAGAGGGGGAAAGGGAGAGGAGACAAGAGGGAGACCAGGGAGAGAGTAGTAGAGACTACATATTTACAAATAGTGGTCAAAGCAAAAGTATCATTACCATTACAATAATAATGATGATGTGTGTGTGTTAGGAATTGCGACCTGTGGGCGGCTCCTCATCCTTGAGCAATAATGCAATCATGAAGGACCCCTCCCACAGACTGTTGGACCCTCCTGCCATCAGACAGGGGGCGACATCAGGACTCGCACTGTTTGGTTCTGCAACAGGTTCTTCATCCTGTCGGAGCCTTAAACACCCCCTAAACAACCACACTTCTTTTAGAGGTTCAAGGCTTTTTAGACAGGATGCTTCTGATTTTTGCAATATTACATAGGTGGAAAAAAGCAGTCCTAGAGACATGTCTAACATGAGATAAAAAGGACACGTCCTGATCAAAGATTACTCCAACGTTCCTCACAGTAGAACTGGAGGCCAAGGTCATGACATCCAGATTAGTTATGAGATTTAAAAATGATGTTCTGAGATGTTTAGGGCCAAGTATGATGACTTCAGTCGGTTTTGTCTGAGTTTAAAAGTAAGAAATTCTGAGTCATCCAGGTCTTCATGTCTTTAAGACAGTCCTGAAGTTTAATGACCTGGTTTCCTAGATAAGTACAACTGGGTATCGCCTGCATAACAATGGAAGTTCATATTGTGCTTCCTGGTGATACTGCCTAAGTGAAGCATGATCGATTGTTTCAAACGCAGCACTAAGATCCAACAGGACAAGTACAGAGACAAGTCCATTGTCTGAGGCCATAAGAAGGTTGTTGGAACAGGATCTAAGAGACAAATTGTTGGTAAGGATGAAGAAACTGTTGTGGTCAGTTCAGAGAGAGACCCCCACCCCACTCCTTCACTTATACCTACCCCTTCTCCTACCCCTGCCCCTTTTCTTACCCCTACCCCATGTCTGTCACCAAGTGACATTTTCATTCACACACGTGTTACGATAAACATACATTACATACATTCAATCTCATACATTTAATCTAATTAGAGAAGTCAATGTACTTCTACTGTAGTTAAACTACTAAGAATACAGAACAGGAAAGAACAAAACAGAACAGGTAAAATTTAATGAAGGAAAGCAAACCAGGAAATGCCCTAACAACTATCAGTGTTTTATATGAATAAAACAGTACATAAAGTTTAAAATCACAGATAAGCCTGTTTGCTGGGTAAAAATAAATTGCAACAAAATGCACCACTGATGACTGAATGCTGCTGACTGGTCTACACATTATATGTGCTGCAACTTCTTCCCTTCCATTACCGTTGCTATGGCAACTGGAACCACACACTCAGGCCCACACACACACACTACGATGTCACTAAAAAAACAGCATAAAATATGTCCTCATGTAATTTCTTGCGCCTTTGTGTGATGATGTCATCACATCAATGACATCAGTGATGATGACATCACTGGTGCCTTTAATCCCAGTGCCTTTAATCTCTAGCCAGGGTGTGTAAGTAGAGGACCACATCTCAGATTAGAGTATAACACTTTTACAGCGCAGACAGATAGAGGACAGCTGACAGAACCAGCGACAAACTCATCTTAAACTTCTAAAACTTCTTACAAAAATTTCACAGAATTTCACCAAACAAATACAAATGTCCATGTATTGTGAAGCACCGCGATCCTCTAGGATCCTAGAGATCACAGTTGACGACTTCATACCACTCATCAATTCTTTATCGGAAAGGATGACACCGAAACAATGGCAACTACTACGATTAGGCAAACCTGATGAAGAAACAGCTTTAATGTTCGTCCAAACAATACTGGACATGATAAAACTCATGACAAAAGCCATGTTAAAAGCTGAAGCTGGCAGGACAAGGGTCTCTGAGGAGGAAGTGAGGGAGAGCCTGGGTGACTTGGTCTCTAGGAGTTTCAGGGAAGCTCTAAGACTCAAGGACCTAAGCCCGTCCAAACCCAGAGCATGGAGCAATTAACAGACATGATTGTGGAGAAGAGGTGGCAGACCATGTCAACTCGTCCCTCTCTGTGGTAAAGTGCATTGACGAACCTCAAATCAAAGTTCCCATGCAACGTCTTCGTAGGGATGGTTGCTCATGCATGCACAGTGTTTAAAGTAATCACCCCCAAGGTGAAAAAGCTATGTAAACCCCCGACATCGACACAAAGAAGAGGCCAAATCACCCCTGAACAGACCCAGGATGATGGAGACCAGGAGAATCTGAGGAGACGGTGGATACTGCAGGCACATCACCATCATCTGGCATCCCAGTGATCACAGTCGATGACTTCATGCCACTTATTAATTCCTTAATGGAAAAGTTGACACCGAACCAGTGGGAACTGTTGCGATTTAGCAAAATTGATGAGGAAACAGTTTTTATGCTTGCACAAACAATTGTGGATATGATTAACACTCACGACAACTGCCATGTTGAGAACTTATGTTGACAGGACAGAAATCTCTGAGGTGGAAGTGAGGGCAAGTCTGGGTGACTTGATCTGTAGGAGTTTCATGGAGGCTCTAAGACTCAAGGACCTAAGCCTGGTCCAAACTCAGAGCATGGAGCAATTAACAGACATGTTTGCAAAAGCAGTGACAGACCATTTCAACATGTCCCTCTCTGTGGTGAAGCCTAAAACAGGAACTATATTGATTCCACCGCCATGTCTTTATAATATGGTTGTTCATGCATACACAATGTTTAAAGGAATCCCCCCAAGGTGAAAAATCATTTGCTATGTAAACCCCAACAATCGTCACAAAGAAGAGGCCAAATCACCCCTGAACAAACCCACGATGATGGAGACAAGGAGGAGGAGATGATGGAGACTGAGACTGATCATTTGTCAGATCTGTACCTGTACAATCTCACAAACCAGTTTACCATGGATCTCACCAAAGCCCAGCACTGAATCTGACACAAGGGACTATGTCAAAAAGTCAGACAGAAGAGGAGTCCGTTGTTTCAAAGATTAAAAAACTCTGCAAACCTCTGCGAACATCATGCAGAAGAGTCCAGATCACTCCCGAACCGAGCCAGGATGATGAAGACCAGGAGGAGGAGATGATGGAGACTGGAGACTAGGCACATCACCATCATCTGGGATCCCAGAGATCACAGCCGACGACTTCATACCACTTATTACTTCTTTAGCGGAAAAGTTGACACCGAACCAGTGGGAACTGTTACAATTAAGCAAACCTGATGATGAAACAGTTTTCATGTTTGTAGAAACAATACTGGACATCATAACACTCATGACAAGAGCCACGTTGAAAGCTCAAGCTGGCAGGACACGAGTCTCAGAGGTGGAAATTAGGGCAAGCCTGGGTGACGTGATCCGTAGGAGTTTCAGGGAGGCTCTAAGACTCAAGAAACTAAGCCTGGTCCAAACCAAGAGCATGGAGCAATTAACAGACCTGATTGGAAAAGAGGTGGCAGACCACATCAACGCATCCCTCTCTGTGGTGAAGCCTACAGTAGAATCTGAATTCTGCCGCATCGTTCCCACGGCACGTCTTAAATGAATAGTTTCTCATGCATGCACCATGTTTAAGGGCATCGCCTCCAGGGTGAAAAAGGCTAAGTAAACCCCAACAATCGACATGTAGAAGAGGCCAGATCACCCCTGAACAGACCCAGGATCATGAAGACCAGGAGGAGGAGGTGTGATTTGTCTGATTTGCCTGCCTCACACGTCACCTAAAGCAACTGACGCCTAATCCCATTACAAGATTGTTTTCTTCTATTAGGAAAGCCTTCGGAAAAAAACAATCTAGAGTTTGCCCCACCTAGTCCCATCTAGCCTCGGTTTCCCTCTTACTCTTTTACAACCAGAATTAATTCCCTTCCCTTTTCTCTTCTGTCAGTTGAGCTGGAGCAGGACTCCAGCTCTCAGATTACATCAGCAACAAACACCTCACATTTGAAGGACAAAGGCTCAATTTCTGTGCCTGAGCCCTCATGAGTGTGAGTGTCCATTGCTGAGGTGGTCTCATGATTTTCTCCGGTGCTCCGTTCCCCCCATAGTATTTAAACTATAAAAAAAATTCCTTCCTTTTCCCTTTCAAAGATCTTTGTGACTGATCCTCTGTCAGTTGGGTTGGAGCAGGACTCCAGCTCTCAGGACCACATCAGCAAACAACACCTCACATTTGAAGGACAAAGGCTCAGTTTCTGTGCCTGAGCCCTCATGAGTGTGAGTGTCCATTGCTGAGGTGGTCTGTGGTTTTCTCCGGGTGCTCCGGTTTCCCCATAGTACTTAAACTATAAAAAAAAAAAAAAAAAAAAAAAAAACACTGTGACTGTAAAATTAACCTGTTCTGTAAGCAAGCCCTTGGCGACAATGGAGAGGAAAAACTCCCTTTTAACGGGAAGAAACCTCCAGCAGAACCAGACTCAGAGTGGACAGTCACCTGCCTCGATCGGTTGGAGTGAAATGAAAACAGAGAAAAGAGAAGAGACGGAGGATGACAGGGGAGAAAAGACAAAGAGGGAGACCAGGGAGAGAGTAGTAGAGACTACGTATTTACAAATAGTTGTTAAAGCAAAAGTATCATTACCATTACAATAGTAATGATGATGATGATATCGTTGGTGAAGTTACTGGAACACCCTGATAGTAAAGAGTTACAGTCCAGTCTAGAGGTAACGAATGCATGAATTAATGTTCTGAGATGTTTAGGGCCAAGTATGTTAACTTCGGTTTTGTCTGAGTTTAAAAGAAAGAAATTCATCCACGACTTTATGTCTTTCAGACAATCCTGTGGTTTAATGACCTGGTTAGTTTCATCTGGTTTCATAGATAAGTACAACTGGGTATCGCCTGCATAACAATAGAAGTTTATATTGTGCTTCCTGGTGATATTGCCTAAGTGAAGCATGATCGATTGTCTCAAACACAGCACTATTTTTATCTCTGATGACAACAATTTTATTTGTAAAAAACTGTGTCGGATGAGTCTGCAGATCTGGTTTTCTTTGCATGACTTTATGAATGTGTGCAGAAGAACCTCAAGGTGAGAGTGACTCAGAGGCAGACATTGTTTCTGATTGGCTCTGGCCCTGCGAACCATCTACGATGATGGTGATGTGTGTGTGTGTTAGGAATTGCGACCTGTGGGCGGCTCCTCATCCTTGAGCAATAATGCAATTATATGAGGACCCCTCCCACAGACTGTTGGACCCTCCTGCCATCAGACAGGGGGCGACATCAGGACTCGCACTGTTTGGTTCCGCAACAGGTTCTTCATCCTGTCGGAGCCTTAAACACCCCCTAAACAATCAAACTTCTGTCGAGGTTCGAGGCATTAAGATAATTGTATTTTTAAATAAAGAATCAAGAGCAGCCAGTACAGGAGAAATGTGATCTCTGATCCTACTTCCTGTCAGTGCTGGTGCTGCAGCATTCTGGATTAGCTGAAGGTTTTTGATGGAGTTACTGGAACCCAGAGCATGGAGCAATTAACAGACATGTTTGCAAAAGCAGTGACAGACCATTTCAACATGTCCCTCTCTGTGGTGAAGCCTAAAACAGGAACTATATTGATTCCACCGCCATGTCTTTATAATATGGTTGTTCATGCATACACAATGTTTAAAGGAATCAACCCCAAGGTGAAAAAGCTATGTAAACCTCAACAATCGACACAAAGAAGAGGCCAGATCACCCCTGAACAAAC
>CM028931.1:6069193-6146361 GCA_016801845.1 Polydactylus sextarius
ATAACAATAGAAGTTTATATTGTGCTTCCTGGGATATTGCTCAAGTGAAGCATGATCGATTGTCTCAAACACAGCACTATTTTTATCTCTGATGACAACAATTTTATTTGTAAAAAACTGTGTCGGATGAGTCTGCAGATCTGGTTTTCTTTGCATGACTTTATGAATGTGTGCAGAAGAACCTCAAGGTGAGAGTGACTCAGAGGCAGACATTGTTTCTGATTGGCTCTGGCCCATGCGAACCATCTACGATGATGGTGATGTGTGTGTGTGTTAGAATTGCGACCTGTGGGTGGCTCCTCATCCTTGAGCAATAATGCAATATGAAGGACCCTCCCACAGACTGTTGGACCCTCCTGCCATCAGACAGGGGGGGCTTACATCAGGACTCGCACTGTTTGGTTCCGCGAACAGGTTCTTCATCCTGTCGGAGCCTTAAACACCCCCCCTAAACAACCACACTTCTGTCGAGGTTCGAGGCATTAAGATAATTGTATTTTTAAATAAAGAATCAAGAGCAGCCAGTACAGGAGAAATGTGATCTCTGATCCTACTTCCTGTCAGTGCTGGTGCTGCAGCATTCTGGATTAGCTGAAGGTTTTTGATGGAGTTACTGGAACCCAGAGCATGGAGCAATTAACAGACATGTTTGCAAAAGCAGTGACAGACCATTTCCACTTGTCCCTCTCTGTGGTGAAGCCTAAAACAGGAACTATATTGATTCCACCGCCATGTCTTTTATAATATGGTTGTTCATGCATACACAATGTTTAAAGGAATCACCCCAAGGTGAAAAAGCTACGTAAACCCCAACAATCGACACAAAGAAGAGGCCAGATCACCCCTGAACAAACCCAGAATGATGAAGACCAGAAGAAGGAGACGGTGGATACTGCAGGCACATCACCATCATCTGGCATCCCAGTGATCACAGTCGAGCGACTTCTTCATACCACTTATTACTTCTTTCGTGGAAAAGCTGACACCGAACCAGTGGGAACTGGTGCGATTTAGCAAACCTGATGAGGAAACAGTTTTTATGCTTGCACAAACAATTGTGGATATGATAACACTCACGACAACTGCCATGTTGAGAACTTATGTTGACAGGACAGAAATCTCTGAGGTGGAAGTGAGGGCAAGTCTGGGCGACTTGATCTGTAGGAGTTTCATGGAGGCTCTAAGACTCAAGGACCTAAGCCTGGTCCAAACTCAGAGCATGGAGCAATTAACAGACATGGTTGCAAAAGCAGTGACAGACCATTTCAACATGTCCCTCTCTGTGGTGAAGCCTAAAACAAGAACTATATTGATTCCACTGATAGTAAAGAGTCACAGTAGTCCAGTTTAGAGGTAACGGATGCATGCATTAACTTTTCAGCATCCTTTTTCGACAGGATGCTTCTAATTCTTGCAATATTACGTAGGTGGAAAAAAGCAGTCCTAGAGACATGTCTAACATGAGATAAAAAGGACACATCCTGATCAAACATTACTCCAACGTTCCTCACAGTAGAACTGGAGGCCAAGGTCATGACATCCAGATTAGTTATGAGATTTAAAAATGATGTTCTGAGATGTTTAGGGCCAAGTATGATGACTTCAGTTGGTTTTGTCTGAGTTTAAAAGTAAGAAATTCTGAGTCATCCAGGTCTTCATGTCTTTAAGACAGTCCTGAAGTTTAATGACCTGGTTTCCTAGATAAGTACAACTGGGTATCGCCTGCATAACAATGGAAGTTCATATTGTGCTCCTGGTGATACTGCCTAAGTGAAGCATGATCAATTGTTTCAAACGCAGCATTAAGATCCAACAGGACAAGTACAGAGACAAGTCCATTGTCTGAGGCCATAAGAAGATGGTTGGAACAGGATCTAAGAGACAAATTGTTGGTCAGGATGAAGAAACTGTTGTAGTCAGTTCAGAGAGACCCCCACCCCTTCACTTACACCTACCCCTTCTCCTACCTCTGCCCCTTTTCTTACCCCTACCCCATGTCTGTCACCAAGTGACATTTTTATTCACACACGTGTTACAATAAACATACATTACATACATTCAATCTCATACATTTAATCTAATTAGAGAAGTCAATGTACTTCTACTGTAGTTAAACTACTAAGAATACAGAACAGGAAAGAACAAAACAGAACAGGTAAAATAACAACAATCAGTGTTTTATATGAATAAAACAGTACATAAAGTTTAAAATCACAGATAAGCCTGTTTGCTGGGTAAAAATAAATTGCAACAAAATGCACCACTGATGATTGAATGCTGCTGACTGGTCTACACATTATATGTGCTGCAACTTCTTCCCTTCCATTACCGTTGCTATGGCAACTGGGATCACACACTCAGGCCCACACACACACACACACACACACACACACTATGACGTCACTAAACAAATAGCATAAAATATGTCCTCCTGTAATTTCTTGCACCTCTGTGTGATGATGTCATCACATTAATGACATCAGTGATGATGACATCACTGGTGCCTTTAATCCCAGTGCCTTTAATCTCTAGCCAGGGTGTGTAAGTAGAGGACCACATCTCAGATTAGAGTATAACACTTTTACAGCGCCACAGATAGAGGACAGCTGACAGAACCAGCGACAAACTCATCTTAAACTTCTAAAACTTCTTACAAAAATTTCACAAAATTTCACTGAACAAATACAAATGTCCATGTATTGTGAAGCACCGCGATCTTCTAGGATCCTAGAGATCACAGTTGACGACTTCATACCACTCATCAATTCTTTATCGGAAAGGATGACACCGAAACAATGGCAACTATTACGATTAGGCAAACCTCATGAAGGAACAGCTTTAATGTTCATCCAAACAATACTGGATATAATAAAACTCGTGACAAAAGCCATGTTAAAAGCTAAAGCTGGCAAGACACGAGTCTCTGAGGAGGAAGTGAGGGAGAGCCTGGGTGACTTGGTCTCTAGGAGTTTCAGCGAGGCTCTAAAACTCAAAAACCTAAGCCCAGTCCAAACCCAGAGCATGGAGCAATTAACAGACATGATTGTAAAAGAGGTGGTAGACCATGTCAACTCGTCCCTCTCTGTGGTAAAGCTCTTTGACGAACCTCAAATCAAAGTTCCCATGCAACGTCTTCGTAGGATGGTTGCTCATGTATGCACAATGTTTAAAGGAATCACCCCCAAGGTGAAAAAGCTACATAAACCCCAACAATCGACACAAAGAAGAGGCCAGATCACCCCTGAACAAACCCAGAATGATGAAGACCAGGAGGAGGAGACGGTGGATACTGCAGGCACATCACCATCATCTGGCATCCCAGTGATCACAGTCGACGACTTCATACCACTTATTACTTCTTTCGTGGAAAAGCTGACACCGAACCAGTGGGAACTGGTGCGATTTAGCAAACCTGATGAGGAAACAGTTTTTATGCTTGCACAAACAATTGTGGATATGATTACACTCACGACAACTGCCATGTTGAGAACTTATGTTGACAGGACAGAAATCTCTGAGGAGGAAGTGAGGGCAAGTCTGGGTGACTTGATCTGTAGGAGTTTCATGGAGGCTCTAAGAATCAAGGACCTAAGCCTGGTCCAAACCCAGAGCATGGAGCAATTAACAGACATGTTTGCAAAAGCAGTGACAGACCATTTCAACATGTCCTTCTCTGTGGTGAAGCCTAAAACAGGAACTATATTGATTCCACCGCCATGTCTTTATAACATGGTTGGTCATGCATGCACAATGTTTAAAGGAATCACCCCAAAGGTGAAAAAGCTACGTAAACCCCAACAATCGACACAAAGAAGAGGCCAGATCACCCCTGAACAAACCCAGAATGATGAAGACCAGGAGGAGGAGACGGTGGATACTGCAGGCACATCACCATCATCTGGCAGCCCAGTGATCACAGTCGGCGACTTCATACCACTTATTACTTCTTTCGTGGAAAAGCTGACACCGAACCAGTGGGAACTGGTGCGATTTAGCAAACCTGATGAGGAAACAGTTTTTATGCTTGCACAAACAATTGTGGATATGATTACACTCACGACAACTGCCATGTTGAGAACTTATGTTGACAGGACAGAAATCTCTGAGGTGGAAGTGAGGGCAAGTCTGGGCGACTTGATCTGTAGGAGTTTCATGGAGGCTCTAAGACTCAAGGACCTAAGCCTGGTCCAAACTCAGAGCATGGAGCAATTAACAGACATGTTTGCAAAAGCAGTGACAGACCATTTCAACATGTCCCTCTCTGTGGTGAAGCCTAAAACAGGAACTATATTGATTCCACCGCCATGTCTTTATAATATGGTTGTTCATGCATACACAATGTTTAAAGGAATCACCCCCAAGGTGAAAAAGCTATGTAAACCTCAACAATCGTCACAAAGAAGAGGCCAGATCACCCCTGAACAAACCCAGAATGATGAAGACCAGGAGGACGAGACGATGGAGACTGTGGAGACTGAGACTGATCATTTGTCAGTCTGATTTGTCTGATTTGCCTGCCTCACACGTCACCTAAAGCAACCGACGCCTAATCCCATTACAAGATTGTTTTCTTCTATCAGGAAAGCCTTCGGAAAAAAACAATCTAGAGTTTGCCCCACCTAGTCCCATCTAGCCTCGGTTTCCCTCTTACTCTTTTACAACCAGAATTAATTCCCTTCCCTTTCTCTCTGTCAGTTGAGCTGGAGCAGGACTCCAGCTCTCAGGACTACATCAGCAACAAACACCTCACATTTGAAGGACAAAGGCTCAATTTCTGTGCCTGAGCCCTCATTGTGAATTGGAGGTGGTCTCTTTTCTCCGGGTGCTCCGGTTCCCCATAGTATTTTAACTATAAAAAAAATTCCTTCCCTTTTCCCTTTCAAAGATCTTTGTGACTGATCCTCTGTCAGTTGGGTTGGAGCAGGACTCCAGCTCTCAGGACCACATCAGCAAACAACACCTCACATTTGAAGGACAAAGGCTCAGTTTCTGTTCTGAGCCCTCATGAGTGTGAGTGTCCATTGCTGAGGTGGTCTGTGGTCCGCTCCGGTTTCCCCATAGTACTTAAACTATAAAAAAAAAACAAAAAACACTGTGACTGTAAAATTAACCTGTTCTGTAAGCAAGCCCTTGGCGACAATGGAGAGGAAAAACTCCCTTTTAACGGGAAGAAACCTCCAGCAGAACCAGACTCAGAGTGGACAGTCACCTGCCTCGATCGGTTGGAGTGAAATGAAAACAGAGAAAAGAGAAGAGACGGAGGATGACAGGGGAGAAAGACAAGAGGGAGACCAGGGAGAGAGTAGTAGAGACTACGTATTTACAAATAGTTGTTAAAGCAAAAGTATCATTACCATTACAATAGTAATGATGATGATGATATCGTTGAAGTTACTGGAACACCCTGATAGTAAAGAGTTACAGTCCAGTCTAGAGGTAACGAATGCATGAATTAATGTTCTGAGATGTTTAGGGCCAAGTATGTTAACTTCGGTTTTGTCTGAGTTTAAAAGAAAGAAATTCATCCACGACTTTATGTCTTTCAGACAATCCTGTAGTTTAATGACCTGGTTAGTTTCATCTGGTTTCATAGATAAGTACAACTGGGTATCGCCTGCATAACAATAGAAGTTTATATTGTGCTTCCTGGTGATATTGCCTAAGTGAAGCATGATCGATTGTCTCAAACACAGCACTATTTTTATCTCTGATGACAACAATTTTATTTGTAAAAAACTGTGTCGGATGAGTCTGCAGATCTGGTTTTCTTTGCATGACTTTATGAATGTGTGCAGAAGAACCTCAAGGTGAGAGTGACTCAGAGGCAGACATTGTTTCTGATTGGCTCTGGCCCTCACGAACCATCTACGATGATGGTGATGTGTGTGTGTGTGTTAGGAATTGCGACCTGTGGGCGGCTCCTCATCCTTGAGCAATAATGCAATTATGAAGGACCCCTCCCACAGACTGTTGGACCCTCCTGCCATCAGACAGGGGGCGACATCAGGACTCGCACTGTTTGGTTCATAACAGGTTCTTCATCCTGTCGGAGCCTTAAACACCCCCTAAACAACCACACTTCTGTCGAGGTTCGAGGCATTAAGATAATTGTATTTTTAAATAAAGAATCAAGAGCAGCCAGTACAGGAGAAATGTGATCTCTGATCCTACTTCCTGTCAGTGCTGGTGCTGCAGCATTCTGGATTAGCTGAAGGTTTTTGATGGAGTTACTGGAACCCAGAGCATGGAGCAATTAACAGACATGTTTGCAAAAGCAGTGACAGACCATTTCCACTTGTCCCTCTCTGTGGTGAAGCCTAAAACAGGAACTATATTGATTCCACCGCCATGTCTTTATAATATGGTTGTTCATGCATACACAATGTTTAAAGGAATCACCCCAAGGTGAAAAAGCTACGTAAACCCCAACAATCGACACAAAGAAGAGGCCAGATCACCCCTGAACAAACCCAGAATGATGAAGACCAGAAGAAGGAGACGGTGGATACTGCAGGCACATCACCATCATCTGGCATCCCAGTGATCACAGTCGACGACTTCATACCACTTATTACTTCTTTCGTGGAAAAGCTGACACCGAACCAGTGGGAACTGGTGCGATTTAGCAAACCTGATGAGGAAACAGTTTTTATGCTTGCACAAACAATTGTGGATATGATAACACTCACGACAACTGCCATGTTGAGAACTTATGTTGACAGGACAGAAATCTCTGAGGTGGAAGTGAGGGCAAGTCTGGGCGACTTGATCTGTAGGAGTTTCATGGAGGCTCTAAGACTCAAGGACCTAAGCCTGGTCCAAACTCAGAGCATGGAGCAATTAACAGACATGGTTGCAAAAGCAGTGACAGACCATTTCAACATGTCCCTCTCTGTGGTGAAGCCTAAAACAAGAACTATATTGATTCCACTGATAGTAAAGAGTCACAGTAGTCCAGTTTAGAGGTAACGGATGCATGCATTAACTTTTCAGCATCCTTTTTCGACAGGATGCTTCTAATTCTTGCAATATTACGTAGGTGGAAAAAAGCAGTCCTAGAGACATGTCTAACATGAGATAAAAAGGACACATCCTGATCAAACATTACTCCAACGTTCCTCACAGTAGAACTGGAGGCCAAGGTCATGACATCCAGATTAGTTATGAGATTTAAAAATGATGTTCTGAGATGTTTAGGGCCAAGTATGATGACTTCAGTTGGTTTTGTCTGAGTTTAAAAGTAAGAAATTCTGAGTCATCCAGGTCTTCATGTCTTTAAGACAGTCCTGAAGTTTAATGACCTGGTTTCCTAGATAAGTACAACTGGGTATCGCCTGCATAACAATGGAAGTTCATATTGTGCTCCCTGGTGATACTGCCTAAGTGAAGCATGATCAATTGTTTCAAACGCAGCATTAAGATCCAACGGGACAAGTACAGAGACAAGTCCATTGTCTGAGGCCATAAGAAGATGGTTGGAACAGGATCTAAGAGACAAATTGTTGGTCAGGATGAAGAAACTGTTGTAGTCAGTTCAGAGAGACCCCACCCCTTCACTTACACCTACCCCTTCTCCTACCTCTGCCCTTTTCTTACCCCTACCCCATGTCTGTCGCCAAGTGACATTTTTATTCACACACGTGTTACAATAAATATACGTTACATACATTCAATCTCATACATTTAATCTAATTAGAGAAGTCAATGTACTTCTACTGTTGTTAAATTACTTAGAACACAGAACAGGAAAGAACAAAACAGAACAGGTAAAATAACAACAATCAGTGTTTTATATGAATAAAACAGTACATAAAGTTTAAAATCACAGATAAGCCTGTTTGCTGGGTAAAAATAAATTGCAACAAAATGCACCACTGATGATTGAATGCTGCTGACTGGTCTACACATTATATGTGCTGCAACTTCTTCCCTTCCATTACCGTTGCTATGGCAACTGGGATCACACACTCAGGCCCACACACACACACACACACACACACTATGACGTCACTAAACAAATAGCATAAAATATGTCCTCCTGTAATTTCTTGCACCTCTGTGTGATGATGTCATCACATTAATGACATCAGTGATGATGACATCACTGGTGCCTTTAATCCCAGTGCCTTTAATCTCTAGCCAGGGTGTGTAAGTAGAGGACCACATCTCAGATTAGAGTATAACACTTTTACAGCGCGCACAGATAGAGGACAGCTGACAGAACCAGCGACAAACTCATCTTAAACTTCTAAAACTTCTTACAAAAATTTCACAAAATTTCACTGAACAAATACAAATGTCCATGTATTGTGAA
This sequence comes from Polydactylus sextarius, assembly GCA_016801845.1. Lineage (NCBI taxonomy): Eukaryota > Metazoa > Chordata > Actinopteri > Polynemidae > Polydactylus > Polydactylus sextarius. The sequence goes on from CM028931.1 coordinate 6,077,508, forward strand.
GCACCGCGATCTTCTAGGATCCTAGAGATCACAGTTGACGACTTCATACCACTCATCAATTCTTTATCGGAAAGGATGACACCGAAACAATGGCAACTATTACGATTAGGCAAACCTCATGAAGGAACAGCTTTAATGTTCATCCAAACAATACTGGATATAATAAAACTCGTGACAAAAGCCATGTTAAAAGCTAAAGCTGGCAAGACACGAGTCTCTGAGGAGGAAGTGAGGGAGAGCCTGGGTGACTTGGTCTCTAGGAGTTTCAGCGAGGCTCTAAAACTCAAAAACCTAAGCCCAGTCCAAACCCAGAGCATGGAGCAATTAACAGACATGATTGTAAAAGAGGTGGTAGACCATGTCAACTCGTCCCTCTCTGTGGTAAAGCTCTTTGACGAACCTCAAATCAAAGTTCCCATGCAACGCGTCTTCGTAGGATGGTTGCTCATGTATGCACAATGTTTAAAGGAATCACCCCAAGGTGAAAAAGCTACATAAACCCCAACAATCGACACAAAGAAGAGGCCAGATCACCCCTGAACAAACCCAGAATGATGAAGACCAGGAGGAGGAGACGGTGGATACTGCAGGCACATCACCATCATCTGGCATCCCAGTGATCACAGTCGACGACTTCATACCACTTATTACTTCTTTCGTGGAAAAGCTGACACCCGAACCAGTGGGAACTGGTGCGATTTAGCAAACCTGATGAGGAAACAGTTTTTATGCTTGCACAAACAATTGTGGATATGATTACACTCACGACAACTGCCATGTTGAGAACTTATGTTGACAGGACAGAAATCTCTGAGGAGGAAGTGAGGGCAAGTCTGGGTGACTTGATCTGTAGGAGTTTCATGGAGGCTCTAAGAATCAAGGACCTAAGCCTGGTCCAAACCCAGAGCATGGAGCAATTAACAGACATGTTTGCAAAAGCAGTGACAGACCATTTCAACATGTCCCTCTCTGTGGTGAAGCCTAAAACAGGAACTATATTGATTCCACCGCCATGTCTTTATAATATGGTTGTTCATGCATACACAATGTTTAAAGGAATCAACCCCAAGGTGAAAAAAGCTATGTAAACCTCAACAATCGACACAAAGAAGAGGCCAGATCACCCCTGCACAAACCCAGAATGATGAAGACCAGGAGGAGGAGGCGGTGGATACTGCAGGCACATCACCATCATCTGGCATCCCAGTGATCACAGTCGGCGACTTCATACCACTTTATTACTTCTTTCGTGGAAAAGCTGACACCGAACCAGTGGGAACTGGTGCGATTTAGCAAACCTGATGAGGAAACAGTTTTTATGCTTGCACAAACAATTGTGGATATGATAACACTCACGACAACTGCCATGATAAGAACTTATGTTGACAGGACAGAAATCTCTGAGGAGGAAGTGAGGGCAAGTCTGGGTGACTTGATCTGTAGGAGTTTCATGGAGGCTCTAAGACTCAAGGACCTAAGCCTGGTCCAAACCCAGAGCATGGAGCAATTAACAGACATGTTTGCAAAAGCAGTGACAGACCATTTCAACTTGTCCTTCTCTGTGGTGAAGCCTAAAACAGGAACTATATTGATTCCACCGCCATGTCTTTATAACATGGTTGGTCATGCATGCACAATGTTTAAAGGAATCACCCCAAGGTGAAAAAGCTACGTAAACCCCAACAATCGACACAAAGAAGAGGCCAGATCACCCCTGAACAAACCCAGAATGATGAAGACCAGGAGGAGGAGACGGTGGATACTGCAGGCACATCACCATCATCTGGCAGCCCAGTGATCACAGTCGACGACTTCATACCACTTATTACTTCTTTCGTGGAAAAGCTGACACCGAACCAGTGGGAACTGGTGCGATTTAGCAAACCTGATGAGGAAACAGTTTTTATGCTTGCACAAACAATTGTGGATATGATTACACTCACGACAACTGCCATGTTGAGAACTTATGTTGACAGGACAGAAATCTCTGAGGTGGAAGTGAGGGCAAGTCTGGGCGACTTGATCTGTAGGAGTTTCATGGAGGCTCTAAGACTCAAGGACCTAAGCCTGGTCCAAACTCAGAGCATGGAGCAATTAACAGACATGTTTGCAAAAGCAGTGACAGACCATTTCAACATGTCCCTCTCTGTGGTGAAGCCTAAAACAGGAACTATATTGATTCCACCGCCATGTCTTTATAATATGGTTGTTCATGCATACACAATGTTTAAAGGAATCACCCCCAAGGTGAAAAAGCTATGTAAACCTCAACAATCGTCACAAAGAAGAGGCCAGATCACCCCTGAACAAACCCAGAATGATGAAGACCAGGAGGACGAGACGATGGAGACTGTGGAGACTGAGACTGATCATTTGTCAGTCTGATTTGTCTGATTTGCCTGCCTCACACGTCACCTAAAGCAACCGACGCCTAATCCCATTACAAGATTGTTTTCTTCTATCAGGAAAGCCTTCGGAAAAAAACAATCTAGAGTTTGCCCCACCTAGTCCCATCTAGCCTCGGTTTCCCTCTTACTCTTTTACAACCAGAATTAATTCCCTTCCCTTTCCCCTCTGTCAGTTGAGCTGGAGCAGGACTCCAGCTCTCAGGACCACATCAGCAACAAACACCTCACATTTGAAGGACAAAGGCTCAATTTCTGTGCCTGAGCCCTCATGAGTGTGAGTGTCCATTGCTGAGGTGGTCTGCGGTTTTCTCCGGGTGCTCCGGTTCCCCCATAGTATTTTAACTATAAAAAAAATTCCTTCCCTTTTCCCTTTCAAAGATCTTTGTGACTGATCCTCTGTCAGTTGGGTTGGAGCAGGACTCCAGCTCTCAGGACCACATCAGCAAACAACACCTCACATTTGAAGGACAAAGGCTCAGTTTCTGTTCCTGAGCCCTCATGAGTGTGAGTGTCCATTGCTGAGGTGGTCTGTGGTTTTCTCCGGGTGCTCCGGTTTCCCCATAGAACTTAAACTATAAAAAAAAAACAAAAAACACTGTGACTGTAAAATTAACCTGTTCTGTAAGCAAGCCCTTGGCGACAATGGAGAGGAAAAACTCCCTTTTAACGGGAAGAAACCTCCAGCAGAACCAGACTCAGAGTGGACAGTCACCTGCCTCGATCGGTTGGAGTGAAATGAAAACAGAGAAAAGAGAAGAGACGGAGGATGACAGGGGAGAAAGACAAGAGGGAGACCAGGGAGAGAGTAGTAGAGACTACGTATTTACAAATAGTTGTTAAAGCAAAAGTATCATTACCATTACAATAGTAATGATGATGATGATATCGTTGAAGTTACTGGAACACCCTGATAGTAAAGAGTTACAGTCCAGTCTAGAGGTAACGAATGCATGAATTAATGTTCTGAGATGTTTAGGGCCAAGTATGTTAACTTCGGTTTTGTCTGAGTTTAAAAGAAAGAAATTCATCCACGACTTTATGTCTTTCAGACAATCCTGTAGTTTAATGACCTGGTTAGTTTCATCTGGTTTCATAGATAAGTACAACTGGGTATCGCCTGCATAACAATAGAAGTTTATATTGTGCTTCCTGGTGATATTGCCTAAGTGAAGCATGATCGATTGTCTCAAACACAGCACTATTTTTATCTCTGATGACAACAATTTTATTTGTAAAAAACTGTGTCGGATGAGTCTGCAGATCTGGTTTTCTTTGCATGACTTTATGAATGTGTGCAGAAGAACCTCAAGGTGAGAGTGACTCAGAGGCAGACATTGTTTCTGATTGGCTCTGGCCCTCACGAACCATCTCGATGATGGTGATGTGTGTGTGTGTTAGGAATTGCGACCTGTGGGCGGCTCCTCATCCTTGAGCAATAATGCAATTATGAAGGACCCCTCCCACAGACTGTTGGACCCTCCTGCCATCAGACAGGGGGCGACATCAGGACTCGCACTGTTTGGTTCCGCAACAGGTTCTTCATCCTGTCGGAGCCTTAAACACCCCCTAAACAACCACACTTCTGTCGAGGTTCGAGGCATTAAGATAATTGTATTTTTAAATAAAGAATCAAGAGCAGCCAGTACAGGAGAAATGTGATCTCTGATCCTACTTCCTGTCAGTGCTGGTGCTGCAGCATTCTGGATTAGCTGAAGGTTTTGATGGAGTTACTGGAACCCAGAGCATGGAGCAATTAACAGACATGTTTGCAAAAGCAGTGACAGACCATTTCCACTTGTCCCTCTCTGTGGTGAAGCCTAAAACAGGAACTATATTGATTCCACCGCCATGTCTTTATAATATGGTTGTTCATGCATACACAATGTTTAAAGGAATCACCCCCAAGGTGAAAAAGCTACGTAAACCCCAACAATCGACACAAAGAAGAGGCCAGATCACCCCTGAACAAACCCAGAATGATGAAGACCAGAAGAAGGAGACGGTGGATACTGCAGGCACATCACCATCATCTGGCATCCCAGTGATCACAGTCGACGACTTCATACCACTTATTACTTCTTTCGTGGAAAAGCTGACACCGAACCAGTGGGAACTGGTGCGATTTAGCAAACCTGATGAGGAAACAGTTTTTATGCTTGCACAAACAATTGTGGATATGATAACACTCACGACAACTGCCATGTTGAGAACTTATGTTGACAGGACAGAAATCTCTGAGGTGGAAGTGAGGGCAAGTCTGGGCGACTTGATCTGTAGGAGTTTCATGGAGGCTCTAAGACTCAAGGACCTAAGCCTGGTCCAAACTCAGAGCATGGAGCAATTAACAGACATGGTTGCAAAAGCAGTGACAGACCATTTCAACATGTCCCTCTCTGTGGTGAAGCCTAAAACAAGAACTATATTGATTCCACTGATAGTAAAGAGTCACAGTAGTCCAGTTTAGAGGTAACGGATGCATGCATTAACTTTTCAGCATCCTTTTTCGACAGGATGCTTCTAATTCTTGCAATATTACGTAGGTGGAAAAAAGCAGTCCTAGAGACATGTCTAACATGAGATAAAAAGGACACATCCTGATCAAACATTACTCCAACGTTCCTCACAGTAGAACTGGAGGCCAAGGTCATGACATCCAGATTAGTTATGAGATTTAAAAATGATGTTCTGAGATGTTTAGGGCCAAGTATGATGACTTCAGTTGGTTTTGTCTGAGTTTAAAAGTAAGAAATTCTGAGTCATCCAGGTCTTCATGTCTTTAAGACAGTCCTGAAGTTTAATGACCTGGTTTCCTAGATAAGTACAACTGGGTATCGCCTGCATAACAATGGAAGTTCATATTGTGCTCCCTGGTGATACTGCCTAAGTGAAGCATGATCAATTGTTTCAAACGCAGCATTAAGATCCAACGGGACAAGTACAGAGACAAGTCCATTGTCTGAGGCCATAAGAAGATGGTTGGAACAGGATCTAAGAGACAAATTGTTGGTCAGGATGAAGAAACTGTTGTAGTCAGTTCAGAGAGACCCCCACCCCTTCACTTACACCTACCCCTTCTCCTACCTCTGCCCCTTTTCTTACCCCTACCCCATGTCTGTCACCAAGTGACATTTTTATTCACACACGTGTTACAATAAACATACATTACATACATTCAATCTCATACATTTAATCTAATTAGAGAAGTCAATGTACTTCTACTGTAGTTAAACTACTAAGAATACAGAACAGGAAAGAACAAAACAGAACAGGTAAAATAACAACAATCAGTGTTTTATATGAATAAAACAGTACATAAAGTTTAAAATCACAGATAAGCCTGTTTGCTGGGTAAAAATAAATTGCAACAAAATGCACCACTGATGATTGAATGCTGCTGACTGGTCTACACATTATATGTGCTGCAACTTCTTCCTTCCATTACCATTTGCTATGGCAACTGGGATCACACACTCAGGCCCACACACACACACACACACACACACACTATGACGTCACTAAACAAATAGCATAAAATATGTCCTCCTGTAATTTCTTGCACCTCTGTGTGATGATGTCATCACATTAATGACATCAGTGATGATGACATCACTGGTGCCTTTAATCCCAGTGCCTTTAATCTCTAGCCAGGGTGTGTAAGTAGAGGACCACATCTCAGATTAGAGTATAACACTTTTACAGCGCGCACAGATAGAGGACAGCTGACAGAACCAGCGACAAACTCATCTTAAACTTCTAAAACTTCTTACAAAAATTTCACAAAATTTCACTGAACAAATACAAATGTCCATGTATTGTGAAGCACCGCGATCTTCTAGGATCCTAGAGATCACAGTTGACGACTTCATACCACTCATCAATTCTTTATCGGAAAGGATGACACCGAAACAATGGCAACTATTACGATTAGGCAAACCTCATGAAGGAACAGCTTTAATGTTCATCCAAACAATACTGGATATAATAAAACTCGTGACAAAAGCCATGTTAAAAGCTAAAGCTGGCAAGACACGAGTCTCTGAGGAGGAAGTGAGGGAGAGCCTGGGTGACTTGGTCTCTAGGAGTTTCAGCGAGGCTCTAAAACTCAAAAACCTAAGCCCAGTCCAAACCCAGAGCATGGAGCAATTAACAGACATGATTGTAAAAGAGGTGGTAGACCATGTCAACTCGTCCCTCTCTGTGGTAAAGCTCTTTGACGAACCTCAAATCAAAGTTCCCATGCAACGTCTTCAGTAGGATGGTTGCTCATGTATGCACAATGTTTAAAGGAATCACCCCAAGGTGAAAAAGCTATGTAAACCCCAACAATCGACACAAAGAAGAGGCCAGATCACCCCTGAACAAACCCAGAATGATGAAGACCAGGAGGAGGAGACGGTGGATACTGCAGGCACATCACCATCATCTGGCATCCCAGTGATCACAGTCGACGACTTCATACCACTTATTACTTCTTTCGTGGAAAAGCTGACACCGAACCAGTGGGAACTGGTGCGATTTAGCAAACCTGATGAGGAAACAGTTTTTATGCTTGCACAAACAATTGTGGATATGATAACACTCACGACAACTGCCATGATAAGAACTTATGTTGACAGGACAGAAATCTCTAAGGAGGAAGTGAGGGCAAGTCTGGGTGACTTGATCTGTAGGAGTTTCATGGAGGCTCTAAGACTCAAGGACCTAAGCCTGGTCCAAACTCAGAGCATGGAGCAATTAACAGACATGTTTGCAAAAGCAGTGACAGACCATTTCAACATGTCCCTCTCTGTGGTGAAGCCTAAAACAGGAACTATATTGATTCCACCGCCATGTCTTTATAACATGGTTGTTCATGCATACACAATGTTTAAAGGAATCAACCCCAAGGTGAAAAAGCTATGTAAACCCCAACAATCGACACAAAGAAGAGGCCAGATCACCCCTGAACAAACCCAGAATGATGAAGACCAGGAGGAGGAGACGGTGGATACTGCAGGCACATCACCATCATCTGGCATCCCAGTGATCACAGTCGACGACTTCATACCACTTATTACTTCTTTCGTGGAAAAGCTGACACCGAACCAGTGGGAACTGGTGCGATTTAGCAAACCTGATGAGGAAACAGTTTTTATGCTTGCACAAACAATTGTGGATATGATAACACTCACGACAACTGCCATGATAAGAACTTATGTTGACAGGACAGAAATCTCTGAGGAGGAAGTGAGGGCAAGTCTGGGTGACTTGATCTGTAGGAGTTTCATGGAGGCTCTAAGACTCAAGGACCTAAGCCTGGTCCAAACCCAGAGCATGGAGCAATTAACAGACATGTTTGCAAAAGCAGTGACAGACCATTTCAACTTGTCCTTCTCTGTGGTGAAGCCTAAAACAGGAACTATATTGATTCCACCGCCATGTCTTTATAACATGGTTGGTCATGCATGCACAATGTTTAAAGGAATCACCCCCAAGGTGAAAAAGCTACGTAAACCCCAACAATCGACACAAAGAAGAGGCCAGATCACCCCTGAACAAACCCAGAATGATGAAGACCAGGAGGAGGAGACGGTGGATACTGCAGGCACATCACCATCATCTGGCAGCCCAGTGATCACAGTCGGCGACTTCATACCACTTATTACTTCTTTCGTGGAAAAGCTGACACCCAACCAGTGGGAACTGGTGCGATTTAGCAAACCTGATGAGGAAACAGTTTTTATGCTTGCACAAACAATTGTGGATATGATTACACTCACGACAACTGCCATGTTGAGAACTTATGTTGACAGGACAGAAATCTCTGAGGTGGAAGTGAGGGCAAGTCTGGGCGACTTGATCTGTAGGAGTTTCATGGAGGCTCTAAGACTCAAGGACCTAAGCCTGGTCCAAACTCAGAGCATGGAGCAATTAACAGACATGTTTGCAAAAGCAGTGACAGACCATTTCAACATGTCCCTCTCTGTGGTGAAGCCTAAAACAGGAACTATATTGATTCCACCGCCATGTCTTTATAATATGGTTGTTCATGCATACACAATGTTTAAAGGAATCACCCCCAAGGTGAAAAAGCTATGTAAACCTCAACAATCGTCACAAAGAAGAGGCCAGATCACCCCTGAACAAACCCAGAATGATGAAGACCAGGAGGACGAGACGATGGAGACTGTGGAGACTGAGACTGATCATTTGTCAGTCTGATTTGTCTGATTTGCCTGCCTCACACGTCACCTAAAGCAACCGACGCCTAATCCCATTACAAGATTGTTTTCTTCTATCAGGAAAGCCTTGGAAAAAAAACAATCTAGAGTTTGCCCCACCTAGTCCCATCTAGCCTCGGTTTCCCTCTTACTCTTTTACAACCAGAATTAATTCCCTTCCCTTTTCTCTCTGTCAGTTGAGCTGGAGCAGGACTCCAGCTCTCAGGACCACATCAGCAACAAACACCTCACATTTGAAGGACAAAGGCTCAATTTCTGTGCCTGAGCCCTCATGAGTGTGAGTGTCCATTGCTGAGGTGGTCTGCGGTTTTCTCCGGGTGCTCCGGTTCCCCCATAGTACTTAAACTATAAAAAAAAAATCCTTCCTTTTCCCTTTCAAAGATCTTTGTGACTGATCCTCTGTCAGTTGGGTTGGAGCAGGACTCCAGCTCTCAGGACCACATCAGCAAACAACACCTCACATTTGAAGGACAAAGGCTCAGTTTCTGTGCCTGAGCCCTCATGAGTGTGAGTGTCCATTGCTGAGGTGGTCTGCGGTTTTCTCCGGGTGCTCCGGTTTCCCCATAGTACTTAAACTATAAAAAAAAAAAAAAAAAACACTGTGACTGTAAAATTAACCTGTTCTGTAAGCAAGCCCTTGGCGACAATGGAGAGGAAAAACTCCCTTTTAACGGGAAGAAACCTCCAGCAGAACCAGACTCAGAGTGGACAGTCACCTGCCTCGATCGGTTGGAGTGAAATGAAAACAGAGAAAAGAGAAGAGACGGAGGATGACAGGGGAGAAAGACAAGAGGGAGACCAGGGAGAGAGTAGTAGAGACTACGTATTTACAAATAGTTGTTAAAGCAAAAGTATCATTACCATTACAATAGTAATGATGATGATGATATCGTTGAAGAAGTTACTGGAACACCCTGATAGTAAAGAGTTACAGTCCAGTCTAGAGGTAACGAATGCATGAATTAATGTTCTGAGATGTTTAGGGCCAAGTATGTTAACTTCGGTTTTGTCTGAGTTTAAAAGAAAGAAATTCATCCACGACTTTATGTCTTTCAGACAATCCTGTAGTTTAATGACCTGGTTAGTTTCATCTGGTTTCATAGATAAGTACAACTGGGTATCGCCTGCATAACAATAGAAGTTTATATTGTGCTTCCTGGTGATATTGCCTAAGTGAAGCATGATCGATTGTCTCAAACACAGCACTATTTTTATCTCTGATGACAACAATTTTATTTGTAAAAAACTGTGTCGGATGAGTCTGCAGATCTGGTTTTCTTTGCATGACTTTATGAATGTGTGCAGAAGAACCTCAAGGTGAGAGTGACTCAGAGGCAGACATTGTTTCTGATTGGCTCTGGCCCTGCGAACCATCTACGATGATGGTGATGTGTGTGTGTGTTAGGAATTGCGACCTGTGGGCGGCTCCTCATCCTTGAGCAATAATGCAATTATGAAGGACCCCTCCCACAGACTGTTGGACCCTCCTGCCATCAGACAGGGGGCGACATCAGGACTCGCACTGTTTGGTTCCGCAACAGGTTCTTCATCCTGTCGGAGCCTTAAACACCCCCTAAACAACCACACTTCTGTCGAGGTTCGAGGCATTAAGATAATTGTATTTTTAAATAAAGAATCAAGAGCAGCCAGTACAGGAGAAATGTGATCTCTGATCCTACTTCCTGTCAGTGCTGGTGCTGCAGCATTCTGGATTAGCTGAAGGTTTTTGATGGAGTTACTGGAACCCAGAGCATGGAGCAATTAACAGACATGTTTGCAAAAGCAGTGACAGACCATTTCCACTTGTCCCTCTCTGTGGTGAAGCCTAAAACAGGAACTATATTGATTCCACCGCCATGTCTTTATAATATGGTTGTTCATGCATACACAATGTTTAAAGGAATCACCCCCAAGGTGAAAAAGCTACGTAAACCCCAACAATCGACACAAAGAAGAGGCCAGATCACCCCTGAACAAACCCAGAATGATGAAGACCAGAAGAAGGAGACGGTGGATACTGCAGGCACATCACCATCATCTGGCATCCCAGTGATCACAGTCGACGACTTCATACCACTTATTACTTCTTTCGTGGAAAGCTGACACCGAACCAGTGGGAACTGGTGCGATTTAGCAAACCTGATGAGGAAACAGTTTTTATGCTTGCACAAACAATTGTGGATATGATAACACTCACGACAACTGCCATGTTGAGAACTTATGTTGACAGGACAGAAATCTCTGAGGTGGAAGTGAGGGCAAGTCTGGGCGACTTGATCTGTAGGAGTTTCATGGAGGCTCTAAGACTCAAGGACCTAAGCCTGGTCCAAACTCAGAGCATGGAGCAATTAACAGACATGTTTGCAAAAGCAGTGACAGACCATTTCAACATGTCCCTCTCTGTGGTGAAGCCTAAAACAAGAACTATATTGATTCCACTGATAGTAAAGAGTCACAGTAGTCCAGTTTAGAGGTAACGGATGCATGCATTAACTTTTCAGCATCCTTTTTCGACAGGATGCTTCTAATTCTTGCAATATTACGTAGGTGGAAAAAAAGCAGTCCTAGAGACATGTCTAACATGAGATAAAAAGGACACGTCCTGATCAAACATTACTCCAACGTTCCTCACAGTAGAACTGGAGGCCAAGGTCATGACATCCAGATTAGTTATGAGATTTAAAAATGATGTTCTGAGATGTTTAGGGCCAAGTATGATGACTTCAGTTGGTTTTGTCTGAGTTTAAAAGTAAGAAATTCTGAGTCATCCAGGTCTTCATGTCTTTAAGACAGTCCTGAAGTTTGATGACCTGGTTTCCTAGATAAGTACAACTGGGTATCGCCTGCATAACAATGGAAGTTCATATTGTGCTCCCTGGTGATACTGCCTAAGTGAAGCATGATCAATTGTTTCAAACGCAGCATTAAGATCCAACGGACAAGTACAGAGACAAGTCCATTGTCTGAGGCCATAAGAAGATGGTTGGAACAGGATCTAAGAGACAAATTGTTGGTCAGGATGAAGAAACTGTTGTAGTCAGTTCAGAGAGACCCCCACCCCACCCCTTCACTTACACCTACCCTTCTCCTACCTCTGCCCCTTTTCTTACCCCTACCCCATGTCTGTCACCAAGTGACATTTTTATTCACACACGTGTTACAATAAACATACATTACATACATTCAATCTCATACATTTAATCTAATTAGAGAAGTCAATGTACTTCTACTGTAGTTAAACTACTAAGAATACAGAACAGGAAAGAACAAAACAGAACAGGTAAAATAACAACAATCAGTGTTTTATATGAATAAAACAGTACATAAAGTTTAAAATCACAGATAAGCCTGTTTGCTGGGTAAAAATAAATTGCAACAAAATGCACCACTGATGATTGAATGCTGCTGACTGGTCTACACATTATATGTGCTGCAACTTCTTCCTTTCCATTACCATTGCTATGGCAACTGGGATCACACACTCAGGCCCACACACACACACACACACACACACACTATGACGTCACTAAACAAATAGCATAAAATATGTCCTCCTGTAATTTCTTGCACCTCTGTGTGATGATGTCATCACATTAATGACATCAGTGATGATGACATCACTGGTGCCTTTAATCCCAGTGCCTTTAATCTCTAGCCAGGGTGTGTAAGTAGAGGACCACATCTCAGATTAGAGTATAACACTTTTACAGCGCACAGACAGATAGAGGACAGCTGACAGAACCAGCGACAAACTCATCTTAAACTTCTAAAACTTCTTACAAAAATTTCACAAAATTTCACTGAACAAATACAAATGTCCATGTATTGTGAAGCACCGCGATCTTCTAGGATCCTAGAGATCACAGTTGACGACTTCATACCACTCATCAATTCTTTATCGGAAAGGATGACACCGAAACAATGGCAACTATTACGATTAGGCAAACCTCATGAAGGAACAGCTTTAATGTTCATCCAAACAATACTGGATATAATAAAACTCGTGACAAAAGCCATGTTAAAAGCTAAAGCTGGCAAGACACGAGTCTCTGAGGAGGAAGTGAGGGAGAGCCTGGGTGACTTGGTCTCTAGGAGTTTCAGCGAGGCTCTAAAACTCAAAAACCTAAGCCCAGTCCAAACCCAGAGCATGGAGCAATTAACAGACATGATTGTAAAAGAGGTGGTAGACCATGTCAACTCGTCCCTCTCTGTGGTAAAGCTCTTTGACGAACCTCAAATCAAAGTTCCCATGCAACGTCTTCGTGGGATGGTTGCTCATGTATGCACAATGTTTAAAGGAATCACCCCAAGGTGAAAAAGCTATGTAAACCCCAACAATCGACACAAAGAAGAGGCCAGATCACCCCTGAACAAACCCAGAATGATGAAGACCAGGAGGAGGAGACGGTGGATACTGCAGGCACATCACCATCATCTGGCATCCCAGTGATCACAGTCGACGACTTCATACCACTTATTACTTCTTTCGTGGAAAAGCTGACACCGAACCAGTGGGAACTGGTGCGATTTAGCAAACCTGATGAGGAAACAGTTTTTATGCTTGCACAAACAATTGTGGATATGATAACACTCACGACAACTGCCATGATAAGAACTTATGTTGACAGGACAGAAATCTCTGAGGAGGAAGTGAGGGCAAGTCTGGGTGACTTGATCTGTAGGAGTTTCATGGAGGCTCTAAGACTCAAGGACCTAAGCCTGGTCCAAACCCAGAGCATGGAGCAATTAACAGACATGTTTGCAAAAGCAGTGACAGACCATTTCAACATGTCCTTCTCTGTGGTGAAGCCTAAAACAGGAACTATATTGATTCCACCGCCATGTCTTTATAACATGGTTGGTCATGCATGCACAATGTTTAAAGGAATCACCCCCAAGGTGAAAAAGCTACGTAAACCCCAACAATCGACACAAAGAAGAGGCCAGATCACCCCTGAACAAACCCAGAATGATGAAGACCAGGAGGAGGAGACGGTGGATACTGCAGGCACATCACCATCATCTGGCATCCCAGTGATCACAGTCGACGACTTCATACCACTTATTACTTCTTTCGTGGAAAAGCTGACACCGAACCAGTGGGAACTGGTGCGATTTAGCAAACCTGATGAGGAAACAGTTTTTATGCTTGCACAAACAATTGTGGATATGATTACACTCACGACAACTGCCATGTTGAGAACTTATGTTGACAGGACAGAAATCTCTGAGGTGGAAGTGAGGGCAAGTCTGGGCGACTTGATCTGTAGGAGTTTCATGGAGGCTCTAAGACTCAAGGACCTAAGCCTGGTCCAAACTCAGAGCATGGAGCAATTAACAGACATGTTTGCAAAAGCAGTGACAGACCATTTCAACATGTCCCTCTCTGTGGTGAAGCCTAAAACAGGAACTATATTGATTCCACCGCCATGTCTTTATAATATGGTTGTTCATGCATACACAATGTTTAAAGGAATCAACCCCAAGGTGAAAAAGCTATGTAAACCTCAACAATCGACACAAAGAAGAGGCCAGATCACCCCTGCACAAACCCAGAATGATGAAGACCAGGAGGAGGAGACGGTGGATACTGCAGGCACATCACCATCATCTGGCATCCCAGTGATCACAGTCGACGACTTCATACCACTTATTACTTCTTTCGTGGAAAAGCTGACACCGAACCAGTGGGAACTGGTGCGATTTAGCAAACCTGATGAGGAAACAGTTTTTATGCTTGCACAAACAATTGTGGATATGATAACACTCACGACAACTGCCATGATAAGAACTTATGTTGACAGGACAGAAATCTCTGAGGAGGAAGTGAGGGCAAGTCTGGGTGACTTGATCTGTAGGAGTTTCATGGAGGCTCTAAGACTCAAGGACCTAAGCCTGGTCCAAACCCAGAGCATGGAGCAATTAACAGACATGTTTGCAAAAGCAGTGACAGACCATTTCAACTTGTCCTTCTCTGTGGTGAAGCCTAAAACAGGAACTATATTGATTCCACCGCCATGTCTTTATAACATGGTTGGTCATGCATGCACAATGTTTAAAGGAATCACCCCAAAGGTGAAAAAGCTATGTAAACCCCAACAATCGACACAAAAGAAGAGGCCAGATCACCCCTGAACAAACCCAGAATGATGAAGACCAGGAGGAGGAGACGGTGGATACTGCAGGCACATCACCATCATCTGGCAGCCCAGTGATCACAGTCGGCGACTTCATACCACTTATTACTTCTTTCGTGGAAAAAGCTGACACCGAACCAGTGGGAACTGGTGCGATTTAGCAAACCTGATGAGGAAACAGTTTTATGCTTGCACAAACAATTGTGGATATGATTACACTCACGACAACTGCCATGTTGAGAACTTATGTTGACAGGACAGAAATCTCTGAGGTGGAAGTGAGGGCAAGTCTGGGCGACTTGATCTGTAGGAGTTTCATGGAGGCTCTAAGACTCAAGGACCTAAGCCTGGTCCAAACTCAGAGCATGGAGCAATTAACAGACATGTTTGCAAAAGCAGTGACAGACCATTTCAACATGTCCCTCTCTGTGGTGAAGCCTAAAACAGGAACTATATTGATTCCACGCCATGTCTTTATAATATGGTTGTTCATGCATACACAATGTTTAAAGGAATCACCCCCAAGGTGAAAAAAAAGCTATGTAAACCTCAACAATCGTCACAAAGAAGAGGCCAGATCACCCCTGAACAAACCCAGAATGATGAAGACCAGGAGGAGGAGAGACGATGGAGACTGTGGAGACTGAGACTGATCATTTGTCAGTCTGATTTGTCTGATTTGCCTGCCTCACACGTCACCTAAAGCAACCGACGCCTAATCCCATTACAAGATTGTTTTCTTCTATTAGGAAAGCCTTCGAAAAAAAAACAATCTAGAGTTTGCCCCACCTAGTCCCATCTAGCCTCGGTTTCCCTCTTACTCTTTTACAACCAGAATTAATTCCCTTCCCTTTTCTCTCTGTCAGTTGAGCTGGAGCAGGACTCCAGCTCTCAGGACCACATCAGCAACAAACACCTCACATTTGAAGGACAAAGGCTCAATTTCTGTGCCTGAGCCCTCATGAGTGTGAGTGTCCATTGCTGAGGTGGTCTGCGGTTTTCTCCGGGTGCTCCGGTTCCCCCATAGTATTTTAACTATAAAAAAAATTCCTTCCCTTTTCCCTTTCAAAGATCTTTGTGACTGATCCTCTGTCAGTTGGGTTGGAGCAGGACTCCAGCTCTCAGGACCACATCAGCAAACAACACCTCACATTTGAAGGACAAAGGCTCAGTTTCTGTGCCTGAGCCCTCATGAGTGTGAGTGTCCATTGCTGAGGTGGTCTGTGGTTTTCTCCGGGTGCTCCGGTTTCCCCATAGTACTTAAACTATAAAAAAAAAAAAAAAAAACACTGTGACTGTAAAATTAACCTGTTCTGTAAGCAAGCCCTTGGCGACAATGGAGAGGAAAACTCCCTTTTAACGGGAAGAAACCTCCAGCAGAACCAGACTCAGAGTGGACAGTCACCTGCCTCGATCGGTTGGAGTGAAATGAAAACAGAGAAAAGAGAAGAGACGGAGGATGACAGGGGAGAAAGACAAGAGGGAGACCAGGGAGAGAGTAGTAGAGACTACGTGTTTACAAATAGTTGTTAAAGCAAAAGTATCATTACCATTACAATAGTAATGATGATGATGATATCGTTGGTGAAGTTACTGGAACACCCTGATAGTAAAGAGTTACAGTCCAGTCTAGAGGTAACGAATGCATGAATTAATGTTCTGAGATGTTTAGGGCCAAGTATGTTAACTTCGGTTTTGTCTGAGTTTAAAAGAAAGAAATTCATCCACGACTTTATGTCTTTCAGACAATCCTGTAGTTTAATGACCTGGTTAGTTTCATCTGGTTTCATAGATAAGTACAACTGGGTATCGCCTGCATAACAATAGAAGTTTATATTGTGCTTCCTGGTGATATTGCCTAAGTGAAGCATGATCGATTGTCTCAAACACAGCACTATTTTTATCTCTGATGACAACAATTTTATTTGTAAAAAACTTTGTCGGATGAGTCTGCAGATCTGGTTTTCTTTGCATGACTTTATGACTGTGTGCAGAAGAACCTCAAGGTGAGAGTGACTCAGAGGCAGACATTGTTTCTGATTGGCTCTGGCCCTGCGAACCATCTACGATGATGGTGATGTGTGTGTGTGTTAGGAATTGCGACCTGTGGGCGGCTCCTCATCCTTGAGCAATAATGCAATTATGAAGGACCCCTCCCACAGACTGTTGGACCCTCCTGCCATCAGACAGGGGGCGACATCAGGACTCGCACTGTTTGGTTCCGCAACAGGTTCTTCATCCTGTCGGAGCCTTAAACACCCCCTAAACAACCACACTTCTGTCGAGGTTCGAGGCATTAAGATAATTGTATTTTTAAATAAAGAATCAAGAGCAGCCAGTACAGGAGAAATGTGATCTCTGATCCTACTTCCTGTCAGTGCTGGTGCTGCAGCATTCTGGATTAGCTGAAGGTTTTTGATGGAGTTACTGGAACCCAGAGCATGGAGCAATTAACAGACATGTTTGCAAAAGCAGTGACAGACCATTTCAACTTGTCCCTCTCTGTGGTGAAGCCTAAAACAGGAACTATATTGATTCCACCGCCATGTCTTTATAATATGGTTGTTCATGCATACACAATGTTTAAAGGAATCACCCCCAAGGTGAAAAAGCTACATAAACCCCAACAATCGACACAAAGAAGAGGCCAGATCACCCCTGAACAAACCCAGAATGATGAAGACCAGAAGAAGGAGACGGTGGATACTGCAGGCACATCACCATCATCTGGCATCCCAGTGATCACAGTCGACGACTTCATACCACTTATTACTTCTTTCGTGGAAAAGCTGACACCCGAACCAGTGGGAACTGGTGCGATTTAGCAAACCTGATGAGGAAACAGTTTTATGCTTGCACAAACAATTGTGGATATGATAACACTCACGACAACTGCCATGTTGAGAACTTATGTTGACAGGACAGAAATCTCTGAGGTGGAAGTGAGGGCAAGTCTGGGCGACTTGATCTGTAGGAGTTTCATGGAGGCTCTAAGACTCAAGGACCTAAGCCTGGTCCAAACTCAGAGCATGGAGCAATTAACAGACATGTTTGCAAAAGCAGTGACAGACCATTTCAACATGTCCCTCTCTGTGGTGAAGCCTAAAACAAGAACTATATTGATTCCACTGATAGTAAAGAGTCACAGTAGTCCAGTTTAGAGGTAACGGATGCATGCATTAACTTTTCAGCATCCTTTTTCGACAGGATGCTTCTAATTCTTGCAATATTACGTAGGTGGAAAAAAGCAGTCCTAGAGACATGTCTAACATGAGATAAAAAGGACACGTCCTGATCAAACATTACTCCAACGTTCCTCACAGTAGAACTGGAGGCCAAGGTCATGACATCCAGATTAGTTATGAGATTTAAAAATGATGTTCTGAGATGTTTAGGGCCAAGTATGATGACTTCAGTTGGTTTTGTCTGAGTTTAAAAGTAAGAAATTCTGAGTCATCCAGGTCTTCATGTCTTTAAGACAGTCCTGAAGTTTGATGACCTGGTTTCCTAGATAAGTACAACTGGGTATCGCCTGCATAACAATGGAAGTTCATATTGTGCTTCCTGGTGATACTGCCTAAGTGAAGCATGATCGATTGTTTCAAACGCAGCATTAAGATCCAACGGGACAAGTACAGAGACAAGTCCATTGTCTGAGGCCATAAGAAGATGGTTGGAACAGGATCTAAGAGACAAATTGTTGGTCAGGATGAAGAAACTGTTGTAGTCAGTTCAGAGAGACCCCCACCCCACCCCTTCACTTACACCTACCCCTTCTCCTACCTCTGCCCCTTTTCTTACCCCTACCCCATGTCTGTCACCAAGTGACATTTTTATTCACACACGTGTTACAATAAACATACATTACATACATTCAATCTCATACATTTAATCTAATTAGAGAAGTCAATGTACTTCTACTGTAGTTAAACTACTAAGAATACAGAACAGGAAAGAACAAAACAGAACAGGTAAAATAACAACAATCAGTGTTTTATATGAATAAAACAGTACATAAAGTTTAAAATCACAGATAAGCCTGTTTGCTGGGTAAAAATAAATTGCAACAAAATGCACCACTGATGATTGAATGCTGCTGACTGGTCTACACATTATATGTGCTGCAACTTCTTCCCTTCCATTACCATTGCTATGGCAACTGGGATCACACACTCAGGCCCACACACACACACACACACACACACACTATGACGTCACTAAACAAATAGCATAAAATATGTCCTCCTGTAATTTCTTGCACCTCTGTGTGATGATGTCATCACATTAATGACATCAGTGATGATGACATCACTGGTGCCTTTAATCCCAGTGCCTTTAATCTCTAGCCAGGGTGTGTAAGTAGAGGACCACATCTCAGATTAGAGTATAACACTTTTACAGCGCAGACAGATAGAGGACAGCTGACAGAACCAGCGACAAACTCATCTTAAACTTCTAAAACTTCTTACAAAAATTTCACAAAATTTCACTGAACAAATACAAATGTCCATGTATTGTGAAGCACCATGATCTTCTAGGATCCTAGAGATCACAGTTGACGACTTCATACCACTCATCAATTCTTTATCGGAAAGGATGACACCAAACAATGGCAACTATTACGATTAGGCAAACCTCATGAAGGAACAGCTTTAATGTTCATCCAAACAATACTGGATATAATAAAACTCGTGACAAAAGCCATGTTAAAAGCTAAAGCTGGCAAGACACGAGTCTCTGAGGAGGAAGTGAGGGAGAGCCTGGGTGACTTGGTCTCTAGGAGTTTCAGCGAGGCTCTAAAACTCAAAAACCTAAGCCCGGTCCAAACCCAGAGCATGGAGCAATTAACAGACATGATTGTAAAAGAGGTGGTAGACCATGTCAACTCGTCCCTCTCTGTGGTAAAGCTCTTTGACGAACCTCAAATCAAAGTTCCCATGCAACGTCTTCGTAGGATGGTTGCTCATGTATGCACAATGTTTAAAGGAATCACCCCCAAGGTGAAAAAGCTATGTAAACCCCAACAATCGACACAAAGAAGAGGCCAGATCACCCCTGAACAAACCCAGAATGATGAAGACCAGGAGGAGGAGACGGTGGATACTGCAGGCACATCACCATCATCTGGCATCCCAGTGATCACAGTCGACGACTTCATACCACTTATTACTTCTTTCGTGGAAAAGCTGACACCGAACCAGTGGGAACTGGTGCGATTTAGCAAACCTGATGAGGAAACAGTTTTTATGCTTGCACAAACAATTGTGGATATGATAACACTCACGACAACTGCCATGATAAGAACTTATGTTGACAGGACAGAAATCTCTGAGGAGGAAGTGAGGGCAAGTCTGGGTGACTTGATCTGTAGGAGTTTCATGGAGGCTCTAAGACTCAAGGACCTAAGCCTGGTCCAAACCAGAGCATGGAGCAATTAACAGACATGTTTGCAAAAGCAGTGACAGACCATTTCAACATGTCCCTCTCTGTGGTGAAGCCTAAAACAGGAACTATATTGATTCCACCGCCATGTCTTTATAACATGGTTGTTCATGCATACACAATGTTTAAAGGAATCAACCCCAAGGTGAAAAAGCTATGTAAACCCCAACAATCGACACAAAGAAGAGGCCAGATCACCCCTGAACAAACCCAGAATGATGAAGACCAGGAGGAGGAGGCGGTGGATACTGCAGGCACATCACCATCATCTGGCATCCCAGTGATCACAGTCGACGACTTCATACCACTTATTACTTCTTTCGTGGAAAAGCTGACACCGAACCAGTGGGAACTGGTGCGATTTAGCAAACCTGATGAGGAAACAGTTTTATGCTTGCACAAACAATTGTGGATATGATAACACTCACGACAACTGCCATGATAAGAACTTATGTTGACAGGACAGAAATCTCTGAGGAGGAAGTGAGGGCAAGTCTGGGTGACTTGATCTGTAGGAGTTTCATGGAGGCTCTAAGACTCAAGGACCTAAGCCTGGTCCAAACCCAGAGCATGGAGCAATTAACAGACATGTTTGCAAAAGCAGTGACAGACCATTTCAACTTGTCCTTCTCTGTGGTGAAGCCTAAAACAGGAACTATATTGATTCCACCGCCATGTCTTTATAACATGGTTGGTCATGCATGCACAATGTTTAAAGGAATCACCCCCAAGGTGAAAAAGCTATGTAAACCTCAACAATCGACACAAAGAAGAGGCCAGATCACCCCTGAACAAACCCAGAATGATGAAGACCAGGAGGAGGAGACGGTGGATACTGCAGGCACATCACCATCATCTGGCAGCCCAGTGATCACAGTCGACGACTTCATACCACTTATTACTTCTTTCGTGGAAAAGCTGACACCGAACCAGTGGGAACTGGTGCGATTTAGCAAACCTGATGAGGAAACAGTTTTTATGCTTGCACAAACAATTGTGGATATGATTACACTCACGACAACTGCCATGTTGAACTTATGTTGACAGGACAGAAATCTCTGAGGTGGAAGTGAGGGCAAGTCTGGGCGACTTGATCTGTAGGAGTTTCATGGAGGCTCTAAGACTCAAGGACCTAAGCCTGGTCCAAACTCAGAGCATGGAGCAATTAACAGACATGTTTGCAAAAGCAGTGACAGACCATTTCAACATGTCCCTCTCTGTGGTGAAGCCTAAAACAGGAACTATATTGATTCCACCGCCATGTCTTTATAATATGGTTGTTCATGCATACACAATGTTTAAAGGAATCACCCCCAAGGTGAAAAAGCTATGTAAACCTCAACAATGGGAACGTCACAAAGAAGAGGCCAGATCACCCCTGAACAAACCCAGAATGATGAAGACCAGGAGGAGGAGGCTCTAAGACTCAAGGACCTAAGAGACGATGGAGACTGTGGAGACTGAGACTGATCATTTGTCAGTCTGATTTGTCTGATTTGCCTGCCTCACACGTCACCTAAAGCAACCGACGCCTAATCCCATTACAAGATTGTTTTCTTCTATTAGGAAAGCCTTCGGAAAAAAACAATCTAGAGTTTGCCCCACCTAGTCCCATCTAGCCTCGGTTTCCCTCTTACTCTTTTACAACCAGAATTAATTCCCTTCCCTTTTCTCTCTGTCAGTTGAGCTGGAGCAGGACTCCAGCTCTCAGGACCCACATCAGCAACAAACACCTCACATTTGAAGGACAAAGGCTCAATTTCTGTGCCTGAGCCCTCATGAGTGTGAGTGTCCATTGCTGAGGTGGTCTCGGTGATTTCTCCAGGTGCTCCGGTTCCCCCATAGTATTTTAACTATAAAAAAAAATTCCTTCCTTTTCCCTTTCAAAGATCTTTGTGACTGATCCTCTGTCAGTTGGGTTGGAGCAGGACTCCAGCTCTCAGGACCACATCAGCAAACAACACCTCACATTTGAAGGACAAAGGCTCAGTTTCTGTGCCTGAGCCCTCATGAGTGTGAGTGTCCATTGCTGAGGTGGTCTGTGGTTTTCTCCGGTGCTCCGGTTTCCCCATAGTACTTAAACTATAAAAAAAAAAAAAAAAAAAAACACTGTGACTGTAAAATTAACCTGTTCTGTAAGCAAGCCCTTGGCGACAATGGAGAGGAAAAACTCCCTTTTAACGGGAAGAAACCTCCAGCAGAACCAGACTCAGAGTGGACAGTCACCTGCCTCGATCGGTTGGAGTGAAATGAAAACAGAGAAAAGAGAAGAGAGACGGAGGATGACAGGGGAGAAAGACAAGAGGGAGACCAGGGAGAGAGTAGTAGAGACTACGTATTTACAAATAGTTGTTAAAGAAAAAGTATCATTACCATTACAATAGTAATGATGATGATGATATCGTTGGTGAAGTTACTGGAACACCCTGATAGTAAAGAGTTACAGTCCAGTCTAGAGGTAACGAATGCATGAATTAATGTTCTGAGATGTTTAGGGCCAAGTATGTTAACTTCGGTTTTGTCTGAGTTTAAAAGAAAGAAATTCATCCACGACTTTATGTCTTTCAGACAATCCTGTAGTTTAATGACCTGGTTAGTTTCATCTGGTTTCATAGATAAGTACAACTGGGTATCGCCTGCATAACAATAGAAGTTTATATTGTGCTTCCTGGTGATATTGCCTAAGTGAAGCATGATCGATTGTCTCAAACACAGCACTATTTTTATCTCTGATGACAACAATTTTATTTGTAAAAACTGTGTCGGATGAGTCTGCAGATCTGGTTTTCTTTGCATGACTTTATGAATGTGTGCAGAAGAACCTCAAGGTGAGAGTGACTCAGAGGCAGACATTGTTTCTGATTGGCTCTGGCCCTCATGAACCATCTACGATGATGGTGATGTGTGTGTGTGTTAGGAATTGCGACCTGTGGGCGGCTCCTCATCCTTGAGCAATAATGCAATTATGAAGGACCCCTCCCACAGACTGTTGGACCCTCCTGCCATCAGACAGGGGGGCGACATCAGGACTCGCACTGTTTGGTTCCGCAACAGGTTCTTCATCCTGTCGGAGCCTTAAACACCCCCCTAAACAACCACACTTCTGTCGAGGTTCGAGGCATTAAGATAATTGTATTTTTAAATAAAGAATCAAGAGCAGCCAGTACAGGAGAAATGTGATCTCTGGTCCTACTTCCTGTCAGTGCTGGTGCTGCAGCATTCTGGATTAGCTGAAGGTTTTGATGGAGTTACTGGAACCCAGAGCATGGAGCAATTAACAGACATGTTTGCAAAAGCAGTGACAGACCATTTCAACTTGTCCCTCTCTGTGGTGAAGCCTAAAACAGGAACTATATTGATTCCACCGCCATGTCTTTATAATATGGTTGTTCATGCATACACAATGTTTAAAGGAATCACCCCCAAGGTGAAAAAGCTACATAAACCCCAACAATCGACACAAAGAAGAGGCCAGATCACCCCTGAACAAACCCAGAATGATGAAGACCAGAAGAAGGAGACGGTGGATACTGCAGGCACATCACCATCATCTGGCATCCCAGTGATCACAGTCGACGACTTCATACCACTTATTACTTCTTTCGTGGAAAAGCTGACACCGAACCAGTGGGAACTGGTGCGATTTAGCAAACCTGATGAGGAAACAGTTTTTATGCTTGCACAAACAATTGTGGATATGATAACACTCACGACAACTGCCATGTTGAGAACTTATGTTGACAGGACAGAAATCTCTGAGGTGGAAGTGAGGGCAAGTCTGGGCGACTTGATCTGTAGGAGTTTCATGGAGGCTCTAAGACTCAAGGACCTAAGCCTGGTCCAAACTCAGAGCATGGAGCAATTAACAGACATGTTTGCAAAAGCAGTGACAGACCATTTCAACATGTCCCTCTCTGTGGTGAAGCCTAAAACAAGAACTATATTGATTCCACTGATAGTAAAGAGTCACAGTAGTCCAGTTTAGAGGTAACGGATGCATGCATTAACTTTTCAGCATCCTTTTTCGACAGGATGCTTCTAATTCTTGCAATATTACGTAGGTGGAAAAAAAGCAGTCCTAGAGACATGTCTAACATGAGATAAAAAGGACACGTCCTGATCAAACATTACTCCAACGTTCCTCACAGTAGAACTGGAGGCCAAGGTCATGACATCCAGATTAGTTATGAGATTTAAAAATGATGTTCTGAGATGTTTAGGGCCAAGTATGATGACTTCAGTTGGTTTTGTCTGAGTTTAAAAGTAAGAAATTCTGAGTCATCCAGGTCTTCATGTCTTTAAGACAGTCCTGAAGTTTGATGACCTGGTTTCCTAGATAAGTACAACTGGGTATCGCCTGCATAACAATGGAAGTTCATATTGTGCTTCCTGGTGATACTGCCTAAGTGAAGCATGATCGATTGTTTCAAACGCAGCATTAAGATCCAACGGGACAAGTACAGAGACAAGTCCATTGTCTGAGGCCATAAGAAGATGGTTGGAACAGGATCTAAGAGACAAATTGTTGGTCAGGATGAAGAAACTGTTGTAGTCAGTTCAGAGAGACCCCCACCCCACCCTTCACTTACACCTACCCCTCTCCTACCTCTGCCCCTTTTCTTACCCCTACCCCATGTCTGTCACCAAGTGACATTTTTATTCACACACGTGTTACAATAAACATACATTACATACATTCAATCTCATACATTTAATCTAATTAGAGAAGTCAATGTACTTCTACTGTAGTTAAACTACTAAGAATACAGAACAGGAAAGAACAAAACAGAACAGGTAAAATAACAACAATCAGTGTTTTATATGAATAAAACAGTACATAAAGTTTAAAATCACAGATAAGCCTGTTTGCTGGGTAAAAATAAATTGCAACAAAATGCACCACTGATGATTGAATGCTGCTGACTGGTCTACACATTATATGTGCTGCAACTTCTTCCCTTCCATTACCATTGCTATGGCAACTGGGATCACACACTCAGGCCCACACACACACACACACACACACTATGACGTCACTAAACAAATAGCATAAAATATGTCCTCCTGTAATTTCTTGCACCTCTGTGTGATGATGTCATCACATTAATGACATCAGTGATGATGACATCACTGGTGCCTTTAATCCCAGTGCCTTTAATCTCTAGCCAGGGTGTGTAAGTAGAGGACCACATCTCAGATTAGAGTATAACACTTTTACAGCGCAGACAGATAGAGGACAGCTGACAGAACCAGCGACAAACTCATCTTAAACTTCTAAAACTTCTTACAAAAATTTCACAAAATTTCACTGAACAAATACAAATGTCCATGTATTGTGAAGCACCGCGATCTTCTAGGATCCTAGAGATCACAGTTGACGACTTCATACCACTCATCAATTCTTTATCGGAAAGGATGACACCGAAACAATGGCAACTATTACGATTAGGCAAACCTCATGAAGGAACAGCTTTAATGTTCATCCAAACAATACTGGATATAATAAAACTCGTGACAAAAGCCATGTTAAAAGCTAAAGCTGGCAAGACACGAGTCTCTGAGGAGGAAGTGAGGAGAGCCTGGGTGACTTGGTCTCTAGGAGTTTCAGCGAGGCTCTAAAACTCAAAAACCTAAGCCCGGTCCAAACCCAGAGCATGGAGCAATTAACAGACATGATTGTAAAAGAGGTGGTAGACCATGTCAACTCGTCCCTCTCTGTGGTAAAGCTCTTTGACGAACCTCAAATCAAAGTTCCCATGCAACGTCTTCGTAGGATGGTTGCTCATGTATGCACAATGTTTAAAGGAATCACCCCAAGGTGAAAAAGCTATGTAAACCCCAACAATCGACACAAAGAAGAGGCCAGATCACCCCTGAACAAACCCAGAATGATGAAGACCAGGAGGAGGAGACGGTGGATACTGCAGGCACATCACCATCATCTGGCATCCCAGTGATCACAGTCGGCGACTTCATACCACTTATTACTTCTTTTTAATTCGTGGAAAAGCTGACACCGAACCAGTGGGAACTGGTGCGATTTAGCAAACCTGATGAGGAAACAGTTTTTATGCTTGCACAAACAATTGTGGATATGATAACACTCACGACAACTGCCATGATAAGAACTTATGTTGACAGGACAGAAATCTCTGAGGTGGAAGTGAGGGCAAGTCTGGGCGACTTGATCTGTAGGAGTTTCATGGAGGCTCTAAGACTCAAGGACCTAAGCCTGGTCCAAACTCAGAGCATGGAGCAATTAACAGACATGTTTGCAAAAGCAGTGACAGACCATTTCAACATGTCCCTCTCTGTGGTGAAGCCTAAAACAGGAACTATATTGATTCCACCGCCATGTCTTTATAATATGGTTGTTCATGCATACACAATGTTTAAAGGAATCAACCCCAAGGTGAAAAAGCTATGTAAACCTCAACAATCGACACAAAGAAGAGGCCAGATCACCCCTGAACAAACCCAGAATGATGAAGACCAGGAGGAGGAGACGGTGGATACTGCAGGCACATCACCATCATCTGGCATCCCAGTGATCACAGTCGGCGACTTCATACCACTTATTACTTCTTTCGTGGAAAAGCTGACACCGAACCAGTGGGAACTGGTGCGATTTAGCAAACCTGATGAGGAAACAGTTTTTATGCTTGCACAAACAATTGTGGATATGATAACACTCACGACAACTGCCATGATAAGAACTTATGTTGACAGGACAGAAATCTCTGAGGAGGAAGTGAGGGCAAGTCTGGGTGACTTGATCTGTAGGAGTTTCATGGAGGCTCTAAGACTCAAGGACCTAAGCCTGGTCCAAACCCAGAGCATGGAGCAATTAACAGACATGTTTGCAAAAGCAGTGACAGACCATTTCAACTTGTCCTTCTCTGTGGTGAAGCCTAAAACAGGAACTATATTGATTCCACCGCCATGTCTTTATAACATGGTTGGTCATGCATGCACAATGTTTAAAGGAATCACCCCCAAGGTGAAAAAAGCTACGTAAACCCCAACAATCGACACAAAGAAGAGGCCAGATCACCCCTGAACAAACCCAGAATGATGAAGACCAGGAGGAGGAGACGGTGGATACTGCAGGCACATCACCATCATCTGGCAGCCCAGTGATCACAGTCAACGACTTCATACCACTTATTACTTCTTTTCGTGGAAAAGCTGACACCGAACCAGTGGGAACTGGTGCGATTTAGCAAACCTGATGAGGAAACAGTTTTTATGCTTGCACAAACAATTGTGGATATGATTACACTCACGACAACTGCCATGTTGAGAACTTATGTTGACAGGACAGAAATCTCTGAGGTGGAAGTGAGGGCAAGTCTGGGCGACTTGATCTGTAGGAGTTTCATGGAGGCTCTAAGACTCAAGGACCTAAGCCTGGTCCAAACTCAGAGCATGGAGCAATTAACAGACATGTTTGCAAAAGCAGTGACAGACCATTTCAACATGTCCCTCTCTGTGGTGAAGCCTAAAACAGGAACTATATTGATTCCACCGCCATGTCTTTATAATATGGTTGTTCATGCATGCACAATGTTTAAAGGAATCAACCCCAAGGTGAAAAAGCTATGTAAACCTCAACAATCGTCACAAAGAAGAGGCCAGATCACCCCTGAACAAACCCAGAATGATGAAGACCAGGAGGAGGAGACGATGGAGACTGTGGAGACTGAGACTGATCATTTGTCAGTCTGATTTGTCTGATTTGCCTGCCTCACACGTCACCTAAAGCAACCGACGCCTAATCCCATTACAAGATTGTTTTCTTCTATTAGGAAAGCCTTCGGAAAAAAACAATCTAGAGTTTGCCCCACCTAGTCCCATCTAGCCTCGGTTTCCCTCTTACTCTTTTACAACCAGAATTAATTCCCTTCCCTTTTCTCTCTGTCAGTTGAGCTGGAGCAGGACTCCAGCTCTCAGGACCACATCAGCAACAAACACCTCACATTTGAAGGACAAAGGCTCAATTTCTGTGCCTGAGCCCTCATGAGTGTGAGTGTCCATTGCTGAGGTGGTCTGCGGTTTTCTCCGGGTGCTCCGGTTTCCCCATAGTACTTAAACTATAAAAAAAAAAAAAAAAAAAAACACTGTGACTGTAAAATTAACCTGTTCTGTAAGCAAGCCCTTGGCGACAATGGAGAGGAAAAACTCCCTTTTAACGGGAAGAAACCTCCAGCAGAACCAGACTCAGAGTGGACAGTCACCTGCCTCGATAGGTTGGAGTGAAATGAAAACAGAGAAAAGAGAAGAGACGGAGGATGACAGGGGAGAAAGACAAGAGGGAGACCAGGGAGAGAGTAGTAGAGACTACGTATTTACAAATAGTTGTTAAAGCAAAAGTATCATTACCATTACAATAGTAATGATGATGATGATATCGTTGAAGTTACTGGAACACCCTGATAGTAAAGAGTTACAGTCCAGTCTAGAGGTAACGAATGCATGAATTAATGTTCTGAGATGTTTAGGGCCAAGTATGTTAACTTCGGTTTTGTCTGAGTTTAAAAGAAAGAAATTCATCCCACGACTTTATGTCTTTCAGACAATCCTGTAGTTTAATGACCTGGTTAGTTTCATCTGGTTTCATAGATAAGTACAACTGGGTATCGCCTGCATAACAATAGAAGTTTATATTGTGCTTCCTGGTGATATTGCCTAAGTGAAGCATGATCGATTGTCTCAAACACAGCACTATTTTTTATCTCTGATGACAACAATTTTATTTGTAAAAACTGTGTCGGATGAGTCTGCAGATCTGGTTTTCTTTGCATGACTTTATGAATGTGTGCAGAAGAACCTCAAGGTGAGAGTGACTCAGAGGCAGACATTGTTTCTGATTGGCTCTGGCCCTGCGAACCATCTACGATGATGGTGATGTGTGTGTGTGTTAGGAATTGCGACCTGTGGGCGGCTCCTCATCCTTGAGCAATAATGCAATTATGAAGGACCCCTCCCACAGACTGTTGGACCCTCCTGCCATCAGACAGGGGGGCGACATCAGGACTCGCACTGTTTGGTTCCGCAACAGGTTCTTCATCCTGTCGGAGCCTTAAACACCCCCTAAACAACCACACTTCTGTCGAGGTTCGAGGCATTAAGATAATTGTATTTTTAAATAAAGAATCAAGAGCAGCCAGTACAGGAGAAATGTGATCTCTGGTCCTACTTCCTGTCAGTGCTGGTGCTGCAGCATTCTGGATTAGCTGAAGGTTTTTGATGGAGTTACTGGAACCCAGAGCATGGAGCAATTAACAGACATGTTTGCAAAAGCAGTGACAG
Organism: Polydactylus sextarius; assembly: GCA_016801845.1. Classification (NCBI taxonomy): domain Eukaryota; kingdom Metazoa; phylum Chordata; class Actinopteri; family Polynemidae; genus Polydactylus; species Polydactylus sextarius. Next base: position 6,107,028 of record CM028931.1, read on the forward strand.
ACCATTTCCACTTGTCCCTCTCTGTGGTGAAGCCTAAAACAGGAACTATATTGATTCCACCGCCATGTCTTTATAATATGGTTGTTCATGCATACACAATGTTTAAAGGAATCACCCCCAAGGTGAAAAAGCTACGTAAACCCCAACAATCGACACAAAGAAGAGGCCAGATCACCCCTGAACAAACCCAGAATGATGAAGACCAGAAGAAGGAGACGGTGGATACTGCAGGCACATCACCATCATCTGGCATCCCAGTGATCACAGTCGACGACTTCATACCACTTATTACTTCTTTTCGTGGAAAAAGCTGACACCGAACCAGTGGGAACTGGTGCGATTTAGCAAACCTGATGAGGAAACAGTTTTTATGCTTGCACAAACAATTGTGGATATGATAACACTCACGACAACTGCCATGTTGAGAACTTATGTTGACAGGACAGAAATCTCTGAGGTGGAAGTGAGGGCAAGTCTGGGCGACTTGATCTGTAGGAGTTTCATGGAGGCTCTAAGACTCAAGGACCTAAGCCTGGTCCAAACTCAGAGCATGGAGCAATTAACAGACATGTTTGCAAAAGCAGTGACAGACCATTTCAACATGTCCCTCTCTGTGGTGAAGCCTAAAACAAGAACTATATTGATTCCACTGATAGTAAAGAGTCACAGTAGTCCAGTTTAGAGGTAACGGATGCATGCATTAACTTTTCAGCATCCTTTTTCGACAGGATGCTTCTAATTCTTGCAATATTACGTAGGTGGAAAAAAGCAGTCCTAGAGACATGTCTAACATGAGATAAAAAGGACACGTCCTGATCAAAGATTACTCCAACGTTCCTCACAGTAGAACTGGAGGCCAAGGTCATGACATCCAGATTAGTTATGAGATTTAAAAATGATGTTCTGAGATGTTTAGGGCCAAGTATGATGACTTCAGTTGGTTTTGTCTGAGTTTAAAAGTAAGAAATTCTGAGTCATCCAGGTCTTCATGTCTTTAAGACAGTCCTGAAGTTTGATGACCTGGTTTCCTAGATAAGTACAACTGGGTATCGCCTGCATAACAATGGAAGTTCATATTGTGCTCCCTGGTGATACTGCCTAAGTGAAGCATGATCAATTGTTTCAAACGCAGCATTAAGATCCAACGGGACAAGTACAGAGACAAGTCCATTGTCTGAGGCCATAAGAAGATGGTTGGAACAGGATCTAAGAGACAAATTGTTGGTCAGGATGAAGAAACTGTTGTAGTCAGTTCAGAGACCCCACCCCCACCCCTTCACTTACACCTACCCTTCTCCTACCTCTGCCCCTTTTCTTACCCCAACCCCATGTCTGTCACCAAGTGACATTTTTATTCACACACGTGTTACAATAAACATACATTACATACATTCAATCTCATACATTTAATCTAATTAGAGAAGTCAATGTACTTCTACTGTAGTTAAACTACTAAGAATACAGAACAGGAAAGAACAAAACAGAACAGGTAAAATAACAACAATCAGTGTTTTATATGAATAAAACAGTACATAAAGTTTAAAATCACAGATAAGCCTGTTTGCTGGGTAAAAATAAATTGCAACAAAATGCACCACTGATGATTGAATGCTGCTGACTGGTCTACACATTATATGTGCTGCAACTTCTTCCCTTCCATTACCATTGCTATGGCAACTGGGATCACACACTCAGGCCCACACACACACACACACACACACACACACTATGACGTCACTAAACAAATAGCATAAAATATGTCCTCCTGTAATTTCTTGCACCTCTGTGTGATGATGTCATCACATTAATGACATCAGTGATGATGACATCACTGGTGCCTTTAATCCCAGTGCCTTTAATCTCTAGCCAGGGTGTGTAAGTAGAGGACCACATCTCAGATTAGAGTATAACACTTTTACAGCGCAGACAGATAGAGGACAGCTGACAGAACCAGCGACAAACTCATCTTAAACTTCTAAAACTTCTTACAAAAATTTCACAAAATTTCACTGAACAAATACAAATGTCCATGTATTGTGAAGCACCGCGATCTTCTAGGATCCTAGAGATCACAGTTGACGACTTCATACCACTCATCAATTCTTTATCGGAAAGGATGACACCGAAACAATGGCAACTATTACGATTAGGCAAACCTGATGAAGGAACAGCTTTAATGTTCATCCAAACAATACTGGATATAATAAAACTCGTGACAAAAGCCATGTTAAAAGCTAAAGCTGGCAAGACACGAGTCTCTGAGGAGGAAGTGAGGGAGAGCCTGGGTGACTTGGTCTCTAGGAGTTTCAGCGAGGCTCTAAAACTCAAAAACCTAAGCCCGGTCCAAACCCAGAGCATGGAGCAATTAACAGACATGATTGTAAAAGAGGTGGTAGACCATGTCAACTCGTCCCTCTCTGTGGTAAAGCTCTTTGACGAACCTCAAATCAAAGGAATCACCCCCAAGGTGAAAAAGCTATGTAAACCCCAACAATCGACACAAAGAAGAGGCCAGATCACCCCTGAACAAACCCAGAATGATGAAGACCAGGAGGAGGAGACGGTGGATACTGCAGGCACATCACCATCATCTGGCATCCCAGTGATCACAGTCGACGACTTCATACCACTTATTACTTCTTTCGTGGAAAAGCTGACACCGAACCAGTGGGAACTGGTGCGATTTAGCAAACCTGATGAGGAAACAGTTTTTATGCTTGCACAAACAATTGTGGATATGATAACACTCACGACAACTGCCATGATAAGAACTTATGTTGACAGGACAGAAATCTCTAAGGAGGAAGTGAGGGCAAGTCTGGGTGACTTGATCTGTAGGAGTTTCATGGAGGCTCTAAGACTCAAGGACCTAAGCCTGGTCCAAACCCAGAGCACTGAGCAATTAACAGACATGTTTGCAAAAGCAGTGACAGACCATTTCAACTTGTCCCTCTCTGTGGTGAAGCCTAAAACAGGAACTGTCTTGATTTCACCGCCATGTCTTTATAATATGGTTGGTCATGCATGCACAATGTTTAAAGGAATCACCCCCAAGGTGAAAAAGCTACATAAACCCCAACAATCGACACAAAGAAGAGGCCAGATCACCCCTGAACAAACCCAGAATGATGAAGACCAGGAGGAGGAGACGGTGGATACTGCAGGCACATCACCATCATCTGGCATCCCAGTGATCACAGTCGACGACTTCATACCACTTATTACTTCTTTCGTGGAAAAGTTGACACCGAACCAGTGGGAACTGGTGCGATTTAGCAAACCTGATGAGGAAACAGTTTTTATGCTTGCACAAACAATTGTGGATATGATAACACTCACGACAACTGCCATGATAAGAACTTATGTTGACAGGACAGAAATCTCTGAGGTGGAAGTGAGGGCAAGTCTGGGTGACTTGATCTGTAGGAGTTTCATGGAGGCTCTAAGACTCAAGGACCTAAGCCTGGTCCAAACCCAGAGCATGGAGCAATTAACAGACATGTTTGCAAAAGCAGTGACAGACCATTTCAACTTGTCCCTCTCTGTGGTGAAGCCTAAAACAGGAACTATATTGATTTCAACGCCATGTCTTTATAATATGGTTGGTCATGCATGCACAATGTTTAAAGGAATCACCCCCAAGGTGAAAAAGCTATGTAAACCTCAACAATTGTCACAAAGAAGAGGCCAAATCACCCCTGAACAGACCCAGAATGATGAAGACCAGGAGGAGGAGACGATGGAGACTGTGGAGACTGAGACTGATCATTTGTCAGTCTGATTTGTCTGATTTGCCTGCCTCACACGTCACCTAAAGCAACCGACGCCTAATCCCATTACAAGATTGTTTTCTTCTATTAGGAAAGCCTTCGGAAAAAAACAATCTAGAGTTTGCCCCACCTAGTCCCATCTAGCCTCGGTTTCCCTCTTACTCTTTTACAACCAGAATTAATTCCCTTCCCTTTTCTCTCTGTCAGTTGAGCTGGAGCAGGACTCCAGCTCTCAGGACCACATCAGCAACAAACACCTCACATTTGAAGGACAAAGGCTCAATTTCTGTGCCTGAGCCCTCATGAGTGTGAGTGTCCATTGCTGAGGTGGTCTGCGGTTTTCTCCGGGTGCTCCGGTTCCCCCATAGTATTTTAACTATAAAAAAAATTCCTTCCCTTTTCCCTTTCAAAGATCTTTGTGACTGATCCTCTGTCAGTTGGGTTGGAGCAGGACTCCAGCTCTCAGGACCACATCAGCAAACAACACCTCACATTTGAAGGACAAAGGCTCAGTTTCTGTTCCTGAGCCCTCATGAGTGTGAGTGTCCATTGCTGAGGTGGTCTGTGGTTTTCTCCGGGTGCTCCGGTTTCCCCATAGTACTTAAACTATAAAAAAAAAAAAAAAAAAAAAAACTGTGACTGTAAAATTAACCTGTTCTGTAAGCAAGCCCTTGGCGACAATGGAGAGGAAAAACTCCCTTTTAACGGGAAGAAACCTCCAGCAGAACCAGACTCAGAGTGGACAGTCACCTGCCTCGATAGGTTGGAGTGAAATGAAAACAGAGAAAAGAGAAGAGACGGAGGATGACAGGGGAGAAAGACAAGAGGGAGACCAGGGAGAGAGTAGTAGAGACTACGTATTTACAAATAGTTGTTAAAGCAAAAGTATCATTACCATTACAATAGTAATGATGATGATGATATCGTTGAAGTTACTGGAACACCCTGATAGTAAAGAGTTACAGTCCAGTCTAGAGGTAACGAATGCATGAATTAATGTTCTGAGATGTTTAGGGCCAAGTATGTTAACTTCGGTTTTGTCTGAGTTTAAAAGAAAGAAATTCATCCACGACTTTATGTCTTTCAGACAATCCTGTAGTTTAATGACCTGGTTAGTTTCATCTGGTTTCATAGATAAGTACAACTGGGTATCGCCTGCATAACAATAGAAGTTTATATTGTGCTTCCTGGTGATATTGCCTAAGTGAAGCATGATCGATTGTCTCAAACACAGCACTATTTTTATCTCTGATGACAACAATTTTATTTGTAAAAACTGTTGTCGGATGAGTCTGCAGATCTGGTTTTCTTTGCATGACTTTATGACTGTGTGCAGAAGAACCTCAAGGTGAGAGTGACTCAGAGGCAGACATTGTTTCTGATTGGCTCTGGCCCTCAAGAACCATCTACGATGATGGTGATGTGTGTGTGTGTTAGGAATTGCGACCTGTGGGCGGCTCCTCATCCTTGAGCAATAATGCAATTATGAAGGACCCTCCCACAGACTGTTGGACCCTCCTGCCATCAGACAGGGGGGCGACATCAGGACTCGCACTGTTTGGTTCCGCAACAGGTTCTTCATCCTGTCGGAGCCTTAAACACCCCTAAACAACCACACTTCTGTCGAGGTTCGAGGCATTAAGATAATTGTATTTTTAAATAAAGAATCAAGAGCAGCCAGTACAGGAGAAATGTGATCTCTGGTCCTACTTCCTGTCAGTGCTGGTGCTGCAGCATTCTGGATTAGCTGAAGGTTTTTGATGGAGTTACTGGAACCCAGAGCATGGAGCAATTAACAGACATGTTTGCAAAAGCAGTGACAGACCATTTCCACTTGTCCCTCTCTGTGGTGAAGCCTAAAACAGGAACTATATTGATTCCACCGCCATTTCTTTATAATATGGTTGTTCATGCATACACAATGTTTAAAGGAATCACCCCAAGGTGAAAAAGCTACATAAACCCCAACAATCGACACAAAGAAGAGGCCAGATCACCCCTGAACAAACCCAGAATGATGAAGACCAGAAGAAGGAGACGGTGGATACTGCAGGCACATCACCATCATCTGGCATCCCAGTGATCACAGTCGACGACTTCATACCACTTATTACTTCTTTTCGTGGAAAAGCTGACACCGAACCAGTGGGAACTGGTGCGATTTAGCAAACCTGATGAGGAAACAGTTTTTATGCTTGCACAAACAATTGTGGATATGATAACACTCACGACAACTGCCATGTTGAGAACTTATGTTGACAGGACAGAAATCTCTGAGGTGGAAGTGAGGGCAAGTCTGGGCGACTTGATCTGTAGGAGTTTCATGGAGGCTCTAAGACTCAAGGACCTAAGCCTGGTCCAAACTCAGAGCATGGAGCAATTAACAGACATGTTTGCAAAAGCAGTGACAGACCATTTCAACATGTCCCTCTCTGTGGTGAAGCCTAAAACAAGAACTATATTGATTCCACTGATAGTAAAGAGTCACAGTAGTCCAGTTTAGAGGTAACGGATGCATGCATTAACTTTTCAGCATCCTTTTTCGACAGGATGCTTCTAATTCTTGCAATATTACGTAGTTGGAAAAAAACAGTCCTAGAGACATGTCTAACATTAGATAAAAAGGACATGTCCTGATCAAACATTACTCCAACGTTCCTCACAGTAGAACTGGAGGCCAAGGTCATGACATCCAGATTAGTTATGAGATTTAAAAATGATGTTCTGAGATGTTTAGGGCCAAGTATGATGACTTCAGTCGGTTTTGTCTGAGTTTAAAAGTAAGAAATTCTGAGTCATCCAGGTCTTCATGTCTTTAAGACAGTCCTGAAGTTTAATGACCTGGTTTCCTAGATAAGTACAACTGGGTATTGCCTGCATAACAATGGAAGTTCATATTGTGCTTCCTGGTGATACTGCCTAAGTGAAGCATGATCGATTGTTTCAAACGCAGCACTAAGATCCAACAAGACAAGTACAGAGACAAGTCCATTGTCTGAGGCCATAAGAAGGTTGTTGGTACAGGATCTAAGAGACAAATTGTTGGTCAGGATGAAGAAACTGTTGTAGTCAGTTCAGAGAGACCCCCACCCCACCCCTTCACTTACACCTACCCCTTCTCCTACCCCTGCCCCTTTTCTTACCCCTACCCCATGTCTGTCACCAAGTGACATTTTCATTCACACACGTGTTACGATAAATATACGTTACATACATTCAATCTCATACATTTAATCTAATTAGAGAAGTCAATGAACTTCTACTGTTGTTAAACTACTAAGAATACAGAACAGGAAAGAACAAAGCAGAACAGGTAAAATTTAATGAAGGAAAGCAAACCAGAAAATGCCCTAACAACAATCAGTGTTTTATATGAATAAAACAGTACATAAAGTTTAAAATCACAGATAAGCCTGTTTGCTGGGTAAAAATAAATTGCAACAAAATGCACCACTGATGATTGAATGCTGCTGACTGGTCTACACATTATATGTGCTGCAACTTCTTCCCTTCCATTAGCGTTGCTATGGCAACTGGAACCACACACTCAGGCCCCCCCACACACACTATGATGTCACTAAAAAAATAGCATAAAATATGTCCTCATGTAATTTCTTGCGCCTTTGCGTGATGATGTCATCACATCAATGACATCAGTGATGATGACATCACTGGTGCCTTTAATCCCAGTGCCTTTAATCTCTAGTCAGGGCATGTAAGTAGAGGACCACATCTCAGATTAGAGTATAACACTTTTACAGCGCAGACAGAGGACAGCTGACAGAACCAGCGACAAACTCATCTTAAACTTCTAAAACTTCTTAAAAAAATTTCACAGAATTTCACCAAACAAATACAAATGTCCATGTATTGTGAAGCACCGCGATCTTCTAGGATCCTAGAGATCACAGTTGACGACTTCATACCACTCATTCATTCTTTATCGGAAAGGATGACACCGAAACAATGGCAACTACTACGATTAGGCAAACCTGATGAAGAAACAGCTTTAATGTTCGTCCAAACAATACTGGATATGATAAAACTCATGACAAAAGCCATGTTAAAAGCTGAAGCTGGCAGGACACGAGTCTCTGTGGAGGAAGTGAGGGAGAGCCTGGGTGACTTGGTCTCTAGGAGTTTCAGGGAAGCTCTAAGACTCAAGGACCTAAGCCCGGTCCAAACCCAGAGCATGGAGCAATTAACAGACATGATTGTGGAAGAGGTGGCAGACCATGTCAACTCGTCCCTCTCTGTGGTAAAATTCATTGACGAACCTCAAATCAATGTTCCCATGCAACGTCTTCGTAGGATGGTTGCTCATGCATGCACAGTGTTTAAAGGAATCACCCCCAAGGTGAAAAAGCTATGTAAACCCCAACAATCGACACAAAGAAGAGGCCAAATCACCCCTGAACAGACCCAGGATGATGGAGACCAGGAGAAGGAGACGGTGGATACTGCAGGCACATCACCATCATCTGGCATCCCAGTGATCACAGTCGACGACTTCATGCCACTTATTAATTCCTTAATGGAAAAGTTGACACCGAACCAGTGGGAACTGTTGCGATTTAGCAAAATTGATGAGGAAACAGTTTTTATGCTTGCACAAACAATTGTGGATATGATAACACTCACGACAACTGCCATGTTGAGAACTTATGTTGACAGGACAGAAATCTCTGAGGTGGAAGTGAGGGCAAGTCTGGGTGACTTGATCTGTAGGAGTTTCATGGAGGCTCTAAGACTCAAGGACCTAAGCCTGGTCCAAACTCAGAGCATGGAGCAATTAACAGACATGTTTGCAAAAGCAGTGACAGACCATTTCAACATGTCCCTCTCTGTGGTGAAGCCTAAAACAGGAACTATATTGATTCCACCGCCATGTCTTTATAATATGGTTGTTCATGCATACACAATGTTTAAAGGAATCACCCCCAAGGTGAAAAAGCTATGTAAACCCCAACAATCGACACAAAGAAGAGGCCAGATCACCCCTGAACAAACCCAGAATGATGAAGACCAGGAGAAGGAGACGGTGGATACTGCAGGCACATCACCATCATCTGGCATCCCAGTGATCACAGTCGACGACTTCATGCCACTTATTAATTCCTTATTGGAAAAGTTGACACCGAACCAGTGGGAACTGTTGCGATTTAGCAAAACTGATGAGGAAACAGTTTTTATGCTTGCACAAACAATTGTGGATATGATAACACTCACGACAACTGCCATGTTGAGAACTTATGTTGACAGGACAGAAATCTCTGAGGTGGAAGTGAGGGCAAGTCTGGGTGACTTGATCTCTAGGAGTTTCATGGAGGCTCTAAGACTCAAGGACCTAAGCCTGGTCCAAACTCAGAGCATGGAGCAATTAACAGACATGTTTGCAAAAGCAGTGACAGACCATTTCAACATGTCTCTCTCTGTGGTGAAGCCTAAAACAGGAACTATATTGATTCCACCGCCATGTCTTTATAATATGGTTGTTCATGCATACACAATGTTTAAAGGAATCACCCCCAAGGTGAAAAAGCTATGTAAACCCCAACAATCGTCACAAAGAAGAGGCCAAATCACCCCTGAACAAACCCACGATGATGGAGACAAGGAGGAGGAGATGATGGAGACTGAGACTGATCATTTGTCAGTCAGATCTGTACAATCACAAACCAGTTTACCATGGATCTCACCAAAGCCCAGCACCGAATCTGACACAAGGGACTATGTCAAAAACGTCAGACAGAAGAGGAGTCCGGTTGTTTCAAAGATTAAAAAACTCTGCAAACCTCTGCGAACATCATGCAGAAGAGTCCAGATCTCTCCCGAACCGAGCCAGGATGATGAAGACCAGGAGGAGGAGATGATGGAGACTGTAGACACATCACCATCATCTGGGATCCCAGAGATCACAGCTGACGACTTCATACCACTTATTACTTCTTTATCGGAAAAGTTGACACCGAACCAGTGGGAACAGTTACAATTAAGCAAGCCTGATGATGAAACAGTTTTTATATTTGTAGAAACAATACTGGATATCATAACACTCATTACAAGAGCCACGTTGAAAGCTCAAGCTGGCAGAACACGAGTCTCAGGGGTGGAAATTAGGGCAAGCCTGGGTGACGTGATCCGTAGGAGTTTCAGGGAGGCTCTAAGACTCAAGAAACTAAGCCTGGTCCAAACCCACAGCATGGAGCAATTAACAGACCTGATTGGAAAAGAGGTGGCAGACCACATCAACGCATCCCTCTCTGTGGTGAAGCCTACAGTAGAATCTGAATTCTGCCGCATCGTTCCCACGGCACGTCTTTGTAAGATAGTTTCTCATGCATGCACCATGTTTAAGGGCATCACCTCCAGGGTGAAAAGGTTAAGTAAACCCCAACAATCGACATGTAGAAGAGGCCAGATCACCCCTGAACAGACCCAGGATCATGAAGACCAGGAGGAGGAGGTGTTGATGGTGGACCATGTCCAGAGTATCATCAGCCAGGAGATAAGTCCAATCATAGAACAAGTTTTGGATACCGTGCCTGAGTCTGAGCACGAACAGTTGCACTCTGAATTGTCTCAGGAAATTAAAATGGTTGCAGAAGAAATTGTTCAGTCAGTTACTGAAGAGATGGCTTCACAGGCAACAGAGACTCCATCCCCACAGTCACTAAAGGATACCAGGGGATGTTTTCAAAGAGTGTCACAAAAGATCAAGACGTGCCTTGGAAAGGTTTTCGCAAGAGCAGCATTTCAACGAATACTGGCTCAGCTGAAAGCCAAATTCCACTTGGATAAAGTAGAAAACAAGGAGGCAGTCCAGAAGCTCATGGCGAGTGTGGACTCTCTCATTCTGACAGAGGATGGTCCTAGCGGAAGTTTGTTTAAAAGACTTCAAAACGCTTCACCTGGAAGAGTTTTGCAGTACATAAAGCAACTCAGTGACCTCCTGTACAGGCACATGACACGGGAGCTTATTTCAGAGATGACTCGATCACGCAGACAACGTAAGGCCAGGGTAACTTCCATAGCAGCACCTGTTCCTGAGTCAGATGCTGACATGTACTTGGACATTCAAAGAAAAATGGTTCATTACCTGTCCCTGGTAGGCTGGTGGTTCAACAGTCAGGCTACTGTGATCACTAACAGGTTGACATTGGTGTTAAAGGGCCTTGAGTTGGTGTCACAAGTGCAGAGGCCTCAGGTCACCAGGACAGAGATCACAACACCTGAGATGACTGATTCTACCCAAAGTGTGCCGTCACAGACAGACAAAAACAAAGTATTTCTGGATTTACTACTGAATAGGCTGGTGGCACGAGCCATGAGAAAATCAAAGTTGATATGGACCCTTGAAAAACCAGGGGAAAGCATTCAACAGCTGTCTGAAAAAGTCTGGGCCCAAGTGAAAGGCCTGGAGTTTAACATCAAACCTGACCTGTTGAAGAAACTGGACAAGGCCATTTTCATAGAGCTTTGTAAGCACTGGGGTTGTCCACAAATGGTTGTGGCTGAAATTTATTTAGTAACGCCAGAGCTCATAAACTTTATCACTGCCTGCCTCACACGTCACCTGAAGCCACCAACGCCTAATCTTATTACAAGATTGTTTTCTTCTATTAGGAAAGCCTTCGGAAAAAAACAATCTAGAGTTTGCCCCACCTAGTCCCATCTAGCCTCGGTTTCCCTCTCTTTCCCTCTTACTCTTTTACAACCAAAATTAATTCCCTTCCCTTTCCCCTCTGTCAGTTGAGCTGGAGCAGGACTCCAGCTCTCAGGACCACATCAGCAACAAACACCTCACATTTGAAGGACAAAGGCTCAGTTTCTGTGCCTGAGCCCTCATGAGTGTGAGTGTCCATTGCTGAGGTGGTCTGCGGTTTTCTCCGGGTGCTCCGGTTCCCCCATAGTACTTAAACTATAAAAAAAATCCTACCCTTTTCCCTTTCAAAGATCTTTGTGACTGATCCTCTGTCAGTTGGGTTGGAGCAGGACTCCAGCTCTCAGGACCACATCAGCAACCAACACCTCACATTTAAAAGATAAAGGCTCAGTTTCTGTGCCTGAGCCCTCATGAGTGTGAGTGTCCATTGCTGAGGTGGTCTGCGGTTTTCTCCGGGTGCTCCGGTTTCCCCATAGTACTTAAACTATAAAAAAAAACACAGTGACTGTAAAATTAACCTGTTCTGTAAGCAAGCGCTTGGCAACAATGGAGAGGAAAGGGAAGGGAGGATGACAGGGGAGAGGGGGAGAAAGACAAGAGGGAGACCAGGGAGAGAGTAGTAGAGACTACATATTTACAAATAGTGGTCAAAGCAAAAGTATCATTACCATTACAATAATAATGATGATGTGTGTGTGTTAGGAATTGTGACCTGTGGGCGGCTCCTCATCCTTGAGCAATAATGCAATCATGAAGGACCCCTCCCACAGACTGTTGGACCCTCCTGCCATCAGACAGGGGGCGACATCAGGACTCGCACTGTTTGGTTCTGCAACAGGTTCTTCATCCTGTCGGAGCCTTAAACACCCCCTAAACAACCACACTTCTTTTAGAGGTTCAAGGCTTTTTAGACAGGATGCTTCTGATTTTTGCAATATTACCTAGGTGGAAAAAAGCAGTCCTAGAGACATGTCTAACATGAGATAAAAAAGGACACGTCCTGATCAAAGATTACTCCAACGTTCCTCACAGTAGAACTGGAGGCCAAGGTCATGACATCCAGATTAGTTATGAGATTTAAAAATGATGTTCTGAGATGTTTAGGGCCAAGTATGATGACTTCAGTCGGTTTTGTCTGAGTTTAAAAGTAAGAAATTCTGAGTCATCCAGGTCTTCATGTCTTTAAGACAGTCCTGAAGTTTGATGACCTGGTTTCCTAGATAAGTACAACTGGGTATCGCCTGCATAACAATGGAAGTTCATATTGTGCTTCCTGGTGATACTGCCTAAGTGAAGCATGATCGATTGTTTCAAACACAGCTCTAAGATCCAACAGGACAAGTACAGAGACAAGTCCATTGTCTGAGGTTATAAGAAGGTTGTTGCAACAGGATGTAAGAGACAAATTGTTGGTCAGGATGAAGAAACTGTTGTGGTCAGTTCAGAGAGACCCCCACCCCTTCACTTACACCTACCCCTTCTCCTACCCCTGCCCCTTCTCTTACCCCTACCCCATGTCCGTCACCAAGTGACATTTTCATTCACACACCTGTTACAATAAACATACATTACATACATTCAATCTCATACATTTAATCTAATTAGAGTAGTCAATGTACTTCTACTGTTGTTAAACTACTAAGAATACAGAACAGGAAAGAACAAAACAGAACAGGTAAAATAACAACAATCAGTGTTTTATATGTGTTTTAAATGAATAAAACAGTACATAAAGTTTAAAATCACAGATAAGCCTGTTTGCTGGGTAAAAATAAATTGCAACAAAATGCACCACTGATGATTCAATGCTGCTGACTGGTCTACACATTATATGTGCTGCAACTTCTTCCCTTCCATTACCGTTGCTATGGCAACTGGAACCACACACTCAGGCCCCCCCCCCACACACACTATGATGTCACTAAAAAATAGCATAAAATATGTCCTCATGTAATTTCTTGCGCCTTTGTGTGATGATGTCATCACATCAATGACATCAGTGATGATGACATCACTGGTGCCTTTAATCCCAGTGCCTTTAATCTCTAGCCAGGGTGTGTAAGTAGAGGACCACATCTCAGATTAGAGTATAACACTTTTACAGCGCAGACAGATAGAGGACAGCTGACAGAACCAGCAGCGAACTCATCTTAAACTTCTAAAACTTCTTACAAAAATTTCACAGAATTTCACCAAACAAATACAAATGTCCATGTATTGTGAAGCACCGCGATCCTCTAGGATCCTAGAGATCACAGTTGACGACTTCATACCACTCATCAATTCTTTATCGGAAAGGATGACACCAAAACAATGGCAACTATTACGATTAGGCAAACCTGATGAAGAAACAGCTTTAATGTTCATCCAAACAATACTGGATATGATAAAACTCATGACAAAAGCCATGTTGAAAGCTAAAGCTGGCAGGACAAGGGTCTCTGAGGAGGAAGTGAGGGAGAGCCTGGGTGACTTGGTCTCTAGGAGTTTCAGGAAGCTCTAAGACTCAAGGACCTAAGCCCGGTCCAAACCCAGAGCATGGAGCAATTAACAGACATGATTGTAGAAGAGGTGGTAGACCATGTCAACTCGTCCCTCTCTTTGGTAAAGTGCATTGACGAACCTCAAATCAAAGTTCCCATGCAACGTCTTCGTAGGATGGTTGCTCATGCATGCACAGTGTTTAAAGGAATCACCTCCAAGGTGAAAAAGCTATGTAAACCCCGACAATCGTCACACAGAAGAGGCCAAATCACCCCTGAACAGACCCAGGATGATGGAGACCAGGAGGAGGAGATGATGGAGACTGTGGAGACTGAGACTGATCATTTGTCAGTCAGATCTGTACAATCTCAAACCAGTTTACCATGGATCTCACCAAAGCCCAGCACTGAATCTGACACAAGGGACTATGTCAAAAAAGTCAGACAGAAGAGAAGTCCGGTTGTTTCAAAGATTAGAAAACTCTGCAAACCTCTGCAAATTAGATGTCAAAGAGGTCAGATCACTGTCGAACTGAATCAGAATGATGAAGACCAGGAGGAGGAGACGGTGGATACTGCAGGCACATCACCATCATCTGGCATCCCAGTGATCACAGTCGACGACTTCATACCACTTATTACCTCTTTATCGGAAAAGTTGACGCCGAACCAGTGGGAACTGGTGCGATTTAGCAAACCTGATGATGAAACATTTTTTATGCTTGTACAAACAATTGTGGATATGATAACACTCATGACAAGAGCCATGTTGAGAACTAATGTTGGCAGGACAGAAATCTATGAGGTGGAAGTGAGGGCAAGTTTGGGTGACTTGATCTGTAGGAGTTTCATGGAGGCTACAAGACTCAAGGACCTAAGCCTGGTCCAAACCCAGAGCACTGAGCAATTAACAGACATAATTGCAAAAGCGGTGACAGACCATGTCAACTTGTCCCTCTCTGTGGTGAAGCTTACAGAAGCATCTGTAGTCCTCCTTTCATCACAACGTCTTCATAATATGGTTGCTCATGTATGCACAGTGTTTAAAGGAATCACCTCCAAGGTGAAAAAGCTATGTAAACCCCAACAATCGTCACACAGAAGAGGCCAAATCACCCCTGAACAGACCCAGGATGATGGAGACCAGGAGAAGGAGACGGTGGATACTGAGACTGATCATTTGTCAGTCAGATCTGTACCATCTCAAACCAGTTTACCATGGATCTCACCAAAGCCCAGCACTGAATCTGACACAAGGGACTATGTCAAAAAAGTCAGACAGAAGAGGAGTCCGGTTGTTTCAAAGATTAGAAAACTGTGCAAACCTCTGCGAACATCATGCAGAAGAGTCCAGATCACTCCCGAACCAAGCCAGGATGATGAAGACCAGGAGGAGGAGATGATGGAGACTGTAGACACATCACCATCATCTGGGATCCCAGAGGTCACAGCCGACGACATCATACCACTTGTTACTTCTTTATCGGAAAAGTTGACACCGAACCAGTGGGAACTGTTACAATTAAGCAAACCTGATGATGAAACAGTTTTCATGTTTGTAGAAACAATACTGGACATCATAACACTCATGACAAGAGCCACGATTGAAAGCTCAAGCTGGCAGGACACAAGTCTCAGAGGTGGAAATTAGGGCAAGCCTGGGTGACGTGATCCGTAGGAGTTTCAGGGAGGCTCTAAGACTCAAGAAACTAAGCCTGGTCCAAACCCACAGCATGGAGCAATTAACAGACCTGATTGGAAAAGAGGTGGCAGACCACATCAACGCATCCTCTCTGTGGTGAAGCCTACAGTAGAATCTGAATTCTGCCGCATTGTTCCCACGGCACGTCTTCGTAAGATAGTTTCTCATGCATGCACCATGTTTAAGGGCATCGCCTCCAGGGTGAAAAGGCTAAGTAAACCCCAACAATCGACATGTAGAAGAGGCCAGATCACCCCTGAACAGACCCAGGATCATGAAGACCAGGAGGAGGAGGTGTTGTTGGTGGACCATGTCCAGAGTATCATCAGCCAGGAGATAAGTCCAATCATAGAACAAGTTTTGGATACCGTGCCTGAGTCTGAGCACGAACAGTTGCACTCTGAATTGTCTCAGGAAATTAAAATGGTTGCAGAAGAAATTGTTCAGTCAGTTACTGAAGAGATGGCTTCACAGGCAACAGAGACTCCATCCCCACAGTCACAAAAGGATACCAGGGGATGTTTTCAAAGAGTGTCACAAAAGATCAAGACGTGCCTTGGAAAGGTTTTCGCAAGAGCAGCATTTCAACGAATACTGGCTCAGCTGAAAGCCAAATTCCACTTGGATAAAGTAGAAAACAAGGAGGCAGTCCAGAAGCTCATGGCGAGTGTGGACTCTCTCATTCTGACAGAGGGTGGTCCTAGCGGAAGTTTGTTTAAAAGACTTCAAAACGCTTCACCTGGAAGAGTTTTGCAGTACATAAAGCAACTCAGTGACCTCCTCTACAGGCACATGACACGGGAGCTTATTTCAGAGATGACTCGATCACGCAGACAACGTAAGGCCAGGGTAACTTCCATAGCAGCACCTGTTCCTGAGTCAGATGCTGACATGTACTTGGACATTCAAAGAAAAATGGTTCATTACCTGTCCCTGGTAGGCTGGTGGTTCAACAGTCAGGCTACTGTGATCACTAAAAGGGTGACATTGGTGTTAAAGGGCCTTGAGTTGGTGTCACGAGTGCAGAGGCCTCAGGTCACCAGGACAGAGGTCACAACACCCGAGATGACTGATTCTACCCAAAAAGTGCCATCACAGACAGACAAAAACAAAATGTTGCTGAGATGTCTAATGAATAGGCTGGTGGCACGAAGCATAAGAAAATCAAAGTTGATATGGACCCTTGAAAACCCAGAGGAAAGCATTCAACAGCTGTCTGAAAAAGTCTGGGCCCAAGTGAAAGGCCTGGAGTTTAACATCACACAAAACCTGTTGAAGAAACTGGACAAGGCCATTTTCATAGAGCTTTGTAAGCACTGGGGTTGTCCACAAATGGTTGTGGCTGAAATTTATTTAGTAACGCCAGAGCTCATAAACTTTATCACTGCCTGCCTCACACGTCACCTGAAGCCACCAACGCCTAATCTTATTACAAGATTGTTTTCTTCTATTAGGAAAGCCTTCGGAAAAAAACAATCTAGAGTTTGCCCCACCTAGTCCCATCTAGCCTCGGTTTCCCTCTCTTTCCCTCTTACTCTTTTACAACCAAAATTAATTCCCTTCCCTTTTCTCTCTGTCAGTTGAGCTGGAGCAGGACTCCAGCTCTCAGGACCACATCAGCAACAAACACCTCACATTTGAAGGACAAAGGCTCAGTTTCTGTTCCTGAGCCCTCATGAGTGTGAGTGTCCATTGCTGAGGTGGTCTCATGGTTTTCTCCGGTGCTCCGGTTCCCCCATAGTACTTAAACTATAAAAAAAAATCCTTCCCTTTTCCCTTTCAAAGATCTTTGTGACTGATCCTCTGTCAGTTGGGTTGGAGCAGGACTCCAGCTCTCAGGACCACATCAGCAAACAACACCTCACATTTGAAGGACAAAGGCTCAGTTTCTGTGCCTGAGCCCTCATGAGTGTGAGTGTCCATTGCTGAGGTGGTCTGTGGTTTTCTCCGGGTGCTCCGGTTTCCCCATAGTACTTAAACTATAAAAAAAAAAAAAAAAACAGTGACTGTAAAATTAACCTGTTCTGTAAGCAAGCCCTTGGCACAATGGAGAGGAAAAACTCCTTTTAACGGGAAGAAACCTCCAGCAGAACCAGACTCAGAGTGGACAGTCACCTGCCTCGATCGGTTGGAGTGAAATGAAAACAGAGAAAAGAGAAGAGACGGAGGATGACAGGGGAGAAAGACAAGAGGGAGACCAGGGAGAGAGTAGTAGAGACTACGTATTTACAAATAGTTGTTAAAGAAAAAGTATCATTACCATTACAATAGTAATGATGATGATGATATCGTTGGTGAAGTTACTGGAACACCCTGATAGTAAAGAGTTACAGTCCAGTCTAGAGGTAACGAATGCATGAATTAATGTTCTGAGATGTTTAGGGCCAAGTATGTTAACTTCGGTTTTGTCTGAGTTTAAAAGAAAGAAATTCATCCACGACTTTATGTCTTTCAGACAATCCTGTAGTTTAATGACCTGGTTAGTTTCATCTGGTTTCATAGATAAGTACAACTGGGTATCGCCTGCATAACAATAGAAGTTTATATTGTGCTTCCTGGTGATATTGCCTAAGTGAAGCATGATCGATTGTCTCAAACACAGCACTATTTTTATCTCTGATGACAACAATTTTATTTGTAAAAACTGTGTCGGATGAGTCTGCAGATCTGGTTTTCTTTGCATGATTTTATGAATGTGTGCAGAAGAACCTCAAGGTGAGAGTGACTCAGAGGCAGACATTGTTTCTGATTGGCTCTGGCCCTCATGTAACCATCTACGATGATGGTGATGTGTGTGTGTGTTAGGAATTGCGACCTGTGGGCGGCTCCTCATCCTTGAGCAATAATGCAATTATGAAGGACCCCTCCCAGACTGTTGGACCCTCCTGCCATCAGACAGGGGGGGCTTACATCAGGACTCGCACTGTTTGGTTCCGCAACAGGTTCTTCATCCTGTCGGAGCCTTAAACACCCCCTAAACAACCACACTTCTGTCGAGGTTCGAGGCATTAAGATAATTGTATTTTTAAATAAAGAATCAAGAGCAGCCAGTACAGGAGAAATGTGATCTCTGGTCCTACTTCCTGTCAGTGCTGGTGCTGCAGCATTCTGGATTAGCTGAAGGTTTTTGATGGAGTTACTGGAACCCAGAGCATGGAGCAATTAACAGACATGTTTGCAAAAGCAGTGACAGACCATTTCAACTTGTCCCTCTCTGTGGTGAAGCCTAAAACAGGAACTATATTGATTCCACCGCCATGTCTTTATAATATGGTTGTTCATGCATACACAATGTTTAAAGGAATCACCCCAAGGTGAAAAAGCTACATAAACCCCAACAATCGACACAAAGAAGAGGCCAGATCACCCCTGAACAAACCCAGAATGATGAAGACTAGAAGAAGGAGACGGTGGATACTGCAGGCACATCACCATCATCTGGCATCCCAGTGATCACAGTCGACTTACTTCATGCCACTTATTACTTTTTTCGTGGAAAAGCTGACACCGAACCAGTGGGAACTGGTGCGATTTAGCAAACCTGATGAGGAAACAGTTTTTATGCTTGCACAAACAATTGTGGATATGATAACACTCACGACAACTGCCATGTTGAGAACTTATGTTGACAGGACAGAAATCTCTGAGGTGGAAGTGAGGGCAAGTCTGGGCGACTTGATCTGTAGGAGTTTCATGGAGGCTCTAAGACTCAAGGACCCAAGCCTGGTCCAAACTCAGAGCATGGAGCAATTAACAGACATGTTTGCAAAAGCAGTGACAGACCATTTCAACATGTCCCTCTCTGTGGTGAAGCCTAAAACAAGAACTATATTGATTCCACTGATAGTAAAGAGTCACAGTAGTCCAGTTTAGAGGTAACGGATGCATGCATTAACTTTTCAGCATCCTTTTTCGACAGGATGCTTCTAATTCTTGCAATATTACGTAGGTGGAAAAAAAGCAGTCCTAGAGACATGTCTAACATGAGATAAAAAGGACACGCCCTGATCAAACATTACTCCAACGTTCCTCACAGTAGAACTGGAGGCCAAGGTCATGACATCCAGATTAGTTATGAGATTTAAAAATGATGTTCTGAGATGTTTAGGGCCAAGTATGATGACTTCAGTTGGTTTTGTCTGAGTTTAAAAGTAAGAAATTCTGAGTCATCCAGGTCTTCATGTCTTTAAGACAGTCCTGAAGTTTGATGACCTGGTTTCCTAGATAAGTACAACTGGGTATCGCCTGCATAACAATGGAAGTTCATATTGTGCTTCCTGGTGATACTGCCTAAGTGAAGCATGATCGATTGTTTCAAACGCAGCATTAAGATCCAACGGGACAAGTACAGAGACAAGTCCATTGTCTGAGGCCATAAGAAGATGGTTGGAACAGGATCTAAGAGACAAATTGTTGGTCAGGATGAAGAAACTGTTGTAGTCAGTTCAGAGAGACCCCCACCCCACCCCTTCACTTACACCTACCCCTTCTCCTACCTCTGCCCCTTTTCTTACCCCTACCCCATGTCTGTCACCAAGTGACATTTTTATTCACACACGTGTTACAATAAACATACATTACATACATTCAATCTCATACATTTAATCTAATTAGAGAAGTCAATGTACTTCTACTGTAGTTAAACTACTAAGAATACAGAACAGGAAAGAACAAAACAGAACAGGTAAAATAACAAACAATCAGTGTTTTATATGAATAAAACAGTACATAAAGTTTAAAATCACAGATAAGCCTGTTTGCTGGGTAAAAAATAAATTGCAACAAAAATGCACCACTGATGATTGAATGCTGCTGACTGGTCTACACATTATATGTGCTGCAACTTCTTCCTTCCATTACCATTGCTATGGCAACTGGAATCACACACTCAGGCCCACACACACACACACACACACACTATGACGTCACTAAACAAATAGCATAAAATATGTCCTCCTGTAATTTCTTGCACCTCTGTGTGATGATGTCATCACATTAATGACATCAGTGATGATGACATCACTGGTGCCTTTAATCCCAGTGCCTTTAATCTCTAGCCAGGGTGTGTAAGTAGAGGACCACATCTCAGATTAGAGTATAACACTTTTACAGCGCAGACAGAGGAGGACAGCTGACAGAACCAGCGACAAACTCATCTTAAACTTCTAAAACTTCTTACAAAAAATTTCACAAAATTTCACTGAACAAATACAAATGTCCATGTATTGTGAAGCACCGCGATCTTCTAGGATCCTAGAGATCACAGTTGACGACTTCATACCACTCATCAATTCTTTATCGGAAAGGATGACACCGAAACAATGGCAACTATTACTGATTAGGCAAACCTCATGAAGGAACAGCTTTAATGTTCATCCAAACAATACTGGATATAATAAAACTCGTGACAAAAGCCATGTTAAAAGCTAAAGCTGGCAAGACACGAGTCTCTGAGGAGGAAGTGAGGGAGAGCCTGGGTGACTTGGTCTCTAGGAGTTTCAGCGAGGCTCTAAAACTCAAAACCTAAGCCCGGTCCAAACCCAGAGCATGGAGCAATTAACAGACATGATTGTAAAAGAGGTGGTAGACCATGTCAACTCGTCCCTCTCTGTGGTAAAATCTTTGACTTAACCTCAAATCAAAGTTCCCATGCAACGCCTTCAGTAGGATGGTTGCTCATGTATGCACAATGTTTAAAGGAATCACCCCAAGGTGAAAAAGCTATGTAAACCCCAACAATCGACACAAAGAAGAGGCCAGATCACCCCTGAACAAACCCAGAATGATGAAGACCAGGAGGAGGAGACGGTGGATACTGCAGGCACATCACCATCATCTGGCATCCCAGTGATCACAGCCAACAACTTTATACCACTTATTACTTCTTTAACGGAAAAGATGACACCGAACCAGTGGGAACTGTTAAGATTTAGCAAACCTGATGAGGAAACAGTTTTTATGCTTTGCACAAACAATTGTGGATATGATAACACTCATGACAACTGCCATGATGAGAAATCATGTTAGCAGGACAGAAATCTCTGAGGTGGAAGTGAGGGCAAGTCTGGGTGATTTGATCTGTAGGAGTTTCATGGAGGCTCTAAGACTTGACAACCAAAGCCTGGTCCAAACTCAGAGCATGGAGCAATTAACAGACATGTTTGCAAAAGAGGTGGCAGACCATTTCAACATGTCCCTCTCTGGTGAAGCTGAAGAACCTAAAACAGGAACTATATTGATGATGCACCACCATGTCTTTATAATATGGTTGATTCAAAGCATACAAAATGTTTGGAAAGGAATCAACCCCAAGGTGAAAAACATCTCAGGCAGCGGAAACCAGTCAACAATTAGAAAACTATGCAAAACTAACATGAGAGAAGGCCAGATCACCCCTGAAGAAACCCAGAATGATGAAGACCAGGAGGAGGAGACGGTGGTGACTGCAGGCACATCACCATCATCTGGGATCCCAGAGATTACAGCCGACGTCTTCATACCACTTATTAATTCTTTATTAGAAAGGATGACACCGAACCAGTGGGAACTGTTACAATTAGGTGAACCTGATCGTGAAACACTTCTTATGGTTGTACAGACAATTCTTAATATGATAATATTGACATCAAAAGCCATGTTGCAAGCTAAAGTTAGTGGAACACAAATCTCGGAGGTGGAAGTGAGGGTGAGCCTGGGTGACTCGATCTCTCTGAGTTTCACTAAAGCTCTAGGACTCAAGAACCAAAGCCTGGTCCAAACCCAGAGCATGGAGCAGTTAACAGACATGATTGCAGAAGAGGTGACAGACCATGTCAATGCGTCCGTCTCTTTGGTGAATCCAGCAGAAGAACGTGCAGTTGTCATTCCCATGCAATATCTTTATAAAATGGCTGACCATGCATGCACCATGTTTAGGGCAATCACCTCCACAATGAAAAAGCTACATAAACCTCAACAATTGACATGTAGAAGAGGCCAGATCACCCCCGACCAGACCCAGGAAGATGAAGACCAGGAGGAGGAGAAGATGGTGACTGTGGACACTGATCAGTTGCAGAGCAGATCTGCACAATCACAAACCAGTTCACCAACGGTCTCACCAAAGCCCAGCACTGAATGCGACACAAGGGACCTAGTCCAAAGTGTCATCAGGAAGAGGAGGAGTCTAGTCGCTTCAAAGATTAGAAAATTGTCCAAACCTCGACAATTGACATGTAGAAGAGGCCAGATCACCCCCGACCAGACCCAGGAAGATGAAGACCAGGAGAAGATGGTGGTGACTGCAGACATATCACCATCATCTGGGATCCCAGAGATTACAGCCGACGTCTTCATACCACTTATTAATTCTTTATCGGAAAGGATGACACTGAACCAGTGGGGAATGTTACGATTTGGCGGACCTGATCATGAAACAGTTCTTATGTTTGTACAAACAATTCTGGATATGATAAGACTCATTACAAGAGCCATGTTGAGAGCTCATATTGGCAGGACACAAATCTCAGAGGTGGAAGTCAGGACAAGCTTGGGTGACTCGATCTCTAGGAGTTTCACTGAAGCTCTAAGACTCGAGAACCAAAGCCTGATCCAAACCAAGAGCATGGAGCAGTTAACAGACATGATTGTAAAAGCGGTGGCAGACCATGTCAACATGTCCCTCTCTGTGGTGAAGCCAACAGAAGAACCTGAAATCGTCGTTCCCACGCAACGTCTTTCTAAGATGGTTGATCATGCATGCACCATGTTTAAGGTAATCGCCTCCAAGATGAAAAAGCTATGTAGAAGAGGCCAGATCACCCCCGACCAGAACCAGGAAGATGAAGACCAGGAGGAGGAGAAGATGGTGACTGTGGACACTGATCAGTTGCAGATCAGATCTGCCCAATCACAAAATGTGCCAGTTCACCAAGGGTCTCACCAAAAGCCAGTCATTACTGAAGAGACCATTTCACACAAGGGACTCCACCCCACAGTCCCAACAGGATACTACAGGACATTTTGAAAGACTGCCACAAAAGATGAAAATGCGTATTTCAAAGGTTTTTTCAAGAGCAGCATTTTATCAGATACTGGCTCAATTGAAGGATAAATTCCACCTGGACAAAGTGAAAAGCAGGAGGAGTCCAGAAGATGGTGACTGTGGACATTGATTCTGACAGAGGATGCAGAAAAGAGATCTGACTTCATCACTTCAAACCAGTTTTCTGCCCATAAAGCAACTCACAGTTCACACATGACAGGGAGCTCACCAAAGCTCAGATCATTGAATGCGTAAACTAAGGTACCAGGTCCAGGACAGTATCTGAAAGGGAGTCAGATGCTGACATGTATTCAGACATTAGAGCAAAATGGTTCATTATCTGTCCATAAGGGCTGGTGGTTCAGTAGTCAGGCTACAAGATCACTAACAGGGTGACATGGTGTTAAAGGACCTTGAGTGGGTGTCACAAACAGACACGCAGATCTGCACAATCACAAAACAGTTCACCAAGGGTCTCACCAAAGCCCAGCATTGAATGCGACACAAGGGACCAGGTCCAAAGTGTCATCAGAAAGGGAGGAGTCTAGTCGCTTCAAAGATTAGAAAATTGTCCAAACCTCGACAATTGACATGTAGAAGAGGCCAGATCACCCCCGACCAGACCCAGGAAGATGAAGAGCAGGAGGAGGAGAAGATGGTGACTGTGGACATTGATCAGTTGCAGAGCAGATCTGCCCCATCACAAACCAGATCTGCCCAATCACAAAACAGTTCACCAAGGGTCTCACCAAAGCCCAGCATTGAATGCGACACAAGGGACCAGGTCCAAAGTGTCATCAGAAAGGGGAGGAGTCTAGTCGCTTCAAAGATTAGAAAATTGTCCAAACCTCGACAATTGGCATGTAGAAGAGGCCAGATCACCCCCGAACAGACCCAGAAAGATGAAGAGCAGGAGGAGGAGAAGATAGTGACTGTGGACACATCACCATCATCTGGGATCCCAGAGATTACAGCTGACGACTTCATACCACTTATTCATTTTTTATTGGAAAGGATGACACCGAACCAGTGGGAACTGTTACAATTAGGCGAACCTGAGGATGAAACAGTTCTTATGTTTGTAGATATGATTCTGGATATGATAACACTCGTGACAAGAGCCATGTTGAGAGCTCATGTTGGCAGGACACAAATCTCAGAGGTGGAAGTGAGGACAAGCCTGGGTGACTCGATCTCTCTGTGTTTCAGGGAGGTTCTAAGACTCAAGAATCAAAGCCTGAACCAAACCAAGAGCATAGAGCAGTTAACAGACATGATTGGAGAAGAGGTGACAGACCACGTCAACGCGTCCCTCTCTGTGGTGACGCATGCAAAAGAATCTGTATTCTGTCGCATCGTGCCCACACAACGTCTTCATAAGATAGTTGCCCATGCATGCACCATGTTTAAGGGAATCACCTCCAAGATGAAAAAGCTGTGTAATTCCTGGCAATCGACATGTAGAAGACGCCAGATCACCCCTGAACCAGATGATGAAGACCAGGACGAGGAGATGATGGTGACTGTAGACACTGATCAGTTGTCAGTCAGATCTGCACAATCAGAAACCAGTTCAGTAGGTGTCTCAGAGGCCTCATCAAAGCCCAGCACTCAATGTGACACAAGGGACCGTGTCAAAAACATTATCAGACAGGAGAGATTGCCTGTCACTTCCAAGATTAAGAGGCTGTGGAAACCTATGCAATCAATACGTAGAAGAGGCCAAATCACCCCTGAACAGACCCAGGACAATGAGGACCAGAAGGAGGAGATGTTGATGGTGGACAATGTCGAGAGTATCATCAGCCAGGAGATAGGTCCAATCATGCAACATGTTTTGGATACCATGCCTTACTCAGAGTACGAACAGTTGCACTCTGAATTGTCTGTGGAAATTAAAATGGTTGCAGAAGAAATTGTTCAGTCACTTACTGAAGAGACTGTTTCAGAGGCAACAGAGACACCAGCCCCACAGTCACAAAAGGATAACAGTGAAATGACAGTGAGTTTTAAAAGGCTCTCACAAAAGATAAAGATGCTCTTGGGGAAGATTTTTGCAAAAGCAGCATTTCAACGGATACTGGCTCAGTTGAAAGCCAAATTCCAGTTGGGCAAAGTGGAAAACAAGGACGAAGTCCATGCCCTCATAGCGAATGTGTGCTCTCTCGTTGTGTCAGAGGATGGTCCTAGTGGAAAAGAGATCTGTTTGTGTAACAGACTTCAAAACGCTTCACCTAGAAGAGTTTTGCACTTCATAAAGCGACTCAGTGACCTCCTCTACAGGCACATGACTCAGTCATGCAGAGAACATAAAGCTAGGGTAACTTTCACAGCAGAATCTGTCCCTGTTCCTCAGTCAGATGCTGACATGTACTCAGACATACAGAGACAAATGGTTCATTACCTGTCCCTGGTGGGCTGGTGGTTCAACAGTCAGGCTACTGTGGTCACCAACAGGGTGGGATTGGTGTTACAGACCTTTCAGAGGGTGTCACAAATCCACAGGCCTCAGGTCACACAACCTGAGATCCCTGATTCCAACCGATGTGAGTCATCCCAAGAAGACAAAAACAAAACATTGGTGAGTTTACTCATGAGTGGGCTGGTGGTACAAAGCATAAGAAAATCAAAGTTGATATGGACCCTTGAAAACCCAGAGGACACCATTAAACAGCTGTTTGAAAAAGTCTGGGCCCAAGTGAAAGACCTGGACATCAACATCAAACAAAAACACTTGAAGAAACTGGACAAGGCCATTTTCACCGAGTTATGTAAACGTTGGGGCAATCCACGACTGGTTTTGGCTGAAATTAATTTGATAACGCCTGAAGTTGTAAACGTTATTGTTGCCTGTCTTACACGTCACCTGAAGCCACCAACACCTGGTCCCATAACAAGATTGTTTTCCTCTATTAGGAAAGCCTTCAGAAAAACAAAATCTACATGTTTGCTCACCTAGCCCCATGTAGCCCCGGTTTCCCCACTCTTAAGCCAAAATTAATTCCCTTTCCTTTCCCCTTTGAAAGATTTTTGTGACTGACTCTGTCAGTTGGGTTGGAGCAGGACTCCAGCTCTCAGGACCACATCAGCAAACAACACTTCACATTTGAAGGACAAAGGCTCAATTTCTGTTCCTGAGCCCTCATGAGTGTGAGTGTCCACTGCTGAGGTGGCGTGCGGTTTCCTCCGGGTGCTCCGGTTTCCCCATAGTACTCAAACTATAAAAAAATTCCTTCCCTTTTCCCTTTGAAAGATCTTTGTGACTGACTCTGTCAGTTGGGTTGGAGCAGGACTCCAGCTCTCAGGACCACATCAGCAAAAAGGACAAAGGCTCAATTCCTGTTCCTGAGCCCTCATGAGTGTGAGTGTCCACTGCTGAGGTGGCGTGCGGTTTCCTCCGGGTGCTCCGGTTTCCCCATAGTACTCTAACTATAAAAAAAAAATTCCTTCCCTTTTCCCTCTGAAAGATCTTTGTGACTGATCCTCTGTCAGTTGGGTTGGAGCAGGACTCCAGCTCTCAGGACCACATCAGCAAACAACCCCTCACATTTGGAGAACAAAGGCTCAATTCCTGTTCCTGAGCCCTCATGAGTGTGAGTGTTCATTGCTGAGGTGGTGTGAGGTTTCCCCTTAGTACTCAAACTATTTAAAAAAAAAAAAAAAATGCTAGTGACTGGAAATTAACCTGATCCATCACAATGTTCCTTCCTGGAGACCTGGAGTTCAACATCAAACAAAAACTTTTGAAGAAACTGGACAAGGCCATTTTCACCGAGTTATGTAAACATTGGGGCGGTCCATGAATGGTTCTGGCTGAAATCAATTTAATAACGCCTGAAGTTGTAAACTTTATTGTTGCCTGTCTCACATGTCACCTGAAACCACCAACACCTGGTCCCAGTGTTCAATGCTGAGGTGGTGTGAGGTTTCCCCTTAGTACTCAAACTATATAAAAAATGCTAGTGACTGGTAATTAACCTGTTCCATCACAATCTTCTTTTTTAAAATAAATTACAAAGTAATACTATAAATACAGAAGGAACTGAACTTCTATCTTTAAAATTCGTTTTATTAGAAACTATGCAAATTTACCCCTTACCAGTCATGACTGAGGCGTCAGGAACCTCTGTCAGTTGGGTTAGGTAGTGTATTTTTGATTTTCTAACCCAAAACATTCACTAAAAATTGGGAAATCACAGCTGTTTGACAAGTAGACAAGTGCTTTCTTTTCAGTGCTCACAGTCCACACTGCACTTGGGTCCACAGCAAGTTAAGTGGATTGGATGAGCAGTGATAAAATTGATTCAGCATAGCATTGCGATATTTTGCATGACAACATTAGATGGATACACAGAAAGTATCCACAATCTAGTGGCATGTGTGACTAAAAATCTGTCTGCAGATCTGATTTTCTTTGCACTGCTTTATGAATGTGTGCAGAAGAACCTCAAGGTGAGAGTGACTCAGAGGCAGACAGAGGCCGGGTCTTGGTTTCTGATTGGCTCTGGCCCTGCAAACCATCTACGATGATGGTGTGTGTGTGTGTTTGGAATTGCGATCTGTGGGCGGCTCCTCATCCTTGAGCAATTATGCAAACATGAAGGACCCCTCCCACAGACTGCTGGACCCCCTGCCATCAGACAGGGGGTCCAGCAGGCAACATCAGGACTCACACTGTTCGGTTCTACAACAGGTTCTTCATCCTGTCGGAGCGCTAAACCATGAGGGTGGAAAAAAGTAGTTCACAGAGACATGTTTAACATGAGATAAAAGGACACGTCCTGATTCAAAAGATTACTCCAACGCTCCTCACAGGTAGAACTGGAGGCCAAGATCATGACATCCAAGATTAGTTACAAGATTTAAAAAATGATGTTCTGAGATGTTTTAGGGCCAAGTATGATGACTTCAATCGGTTTGTCTGAGTTTAAAGTAAGGAAATTTTGAGTCATCCAGGTCTTCAAGTGTCTTTAAGACAGTCCTGAAGTTTGATGAGACCTGGTTTCCTAGATAAATTACAACAGGTATCGCTTCTGCCCTAACAATGGAAGTTCATATTGTGCTTCCTGGTGATACTGCCCTAAGTGAAACATGACCGATTGTTTTCAAAAGCGCGTGGCACTAAGATCCAACAGGACAAGAGTACAGAGATTAAAGTCCATTGTCTGAGGCCATAAGAAGGGGTTGTTGGAACAGGATCTAGACAAATTGTTGGTCAGATGAAGAAACCACAGAAGCCGTCTAGAGACCTCACCCCCTTCACTTACACCTACCCTTTCTCCTACCTCTGCCCCCTTTTCTACTCCTCACCCCATGTCTGTCACTAAGGATATTTTTATTCACACGGTTACAATAAAACATACATTACATACATTCAACTTCATACATTTAATCTAATTAGAAGTTTCACTGTACTTCACTGTAATTAAACTACTAAGAATACAGAACAGGAAAGAACAAAACAGAACAGGTAAATAATAAACAATCAGTGTTTTATATGAATAAAACAGTACATAAAGTTTAAAATCCAGATGTTTGTTTGCTGTGGGTGTAAAATAAATTGCAACAAAATGCACCTACTGATGATTGAATGCTGCTGATCATTCTGATAAGCATTATATGTGCTGCAACTTCCCTTCCATCATTTCATTGCTATGGTAAATCTGGGATCACACACTCAGCCCACACACACACACACACACACACACACCAGACGTCACTAAACAAATAGCATAAAATATGTCCTCCAGTACTTGCACCTCTGTGTGATGATGTCATCACATTAATGACATCAGTGATGATGGACATCACTGCGCCTTTAATCCCAGTGCCTTTAATCTCAGTCAGGCGTAAGTAGAGGACCATCTCAGATTAGAGTATAACACTTTTACAGCCAAGACAGATAGAGGACAGCTGACAGAACCAGCGCACAAACCTATCTTAAACTTCCTAAAACTTCTTACAAAAAATTTCACAAAATTTCACCGAACAAATACAAATGTCCAAGGACAGAAGCACCGCTGATCTTCTAGGATCCTAGAGATCACAGTTGATTTACTCCATACCACTCATCAATTCTTTATCTTGAAAGGATGACACCGAAACAATGGCAACTATTACGATTAGGCAAACCTCATGAAGTGAACAGCTTTAGTTCATCCAAACAATACTGGATATAATAAACTCGTGACAAAAAAGCCATGTTAAAGCCAAAGCTGGCAAGACACGAGTCTCTGAGGAGGAAGTGAGGGAGAGCCTGGGTGATTTGGTCTCTGTGAGTTTCAGCGAGGCTCTAAAACTCAAAAACCCAAGCCCGTCCAAACTCAGAGCATGGAGCAATTAATAGACATGATTGTAAAAGAGGTGGTAGACCATGTCAACTCGTCCTCTCTGTGGTAAAGCTCTTTGATCTAACCTCAAATCAAAGTTCCCATGCAACGCCTTCCTCGTAGGATGGTTGCCTTGCATGTAATAATGTTTCTAGTTGAATCACCCCCTTGGCAGAAAAAGCTATAAACCCCAACAATCGACACAAAGAAGAGGCCAGATCAATTCCTGAACAAAACCCCAGAATGATGAAGACCAGGAGGAGGAGACGGTGGCTACCGCAGGACCACTCACCATCTGGCATCCCAGTGATCATAGCCCACATCATACCGCCTCTATTACTCTCTTTTCAGGGAAAAGCTGACACCGAACCAGTGGGAACTGGGTAAGCGACGAAACCTGATGAGGAAACAGTTTTATGCTTGCACAAACAATGTGGATAAGGATAACACCAATGCATAACTGCCAAGTGATAAGAACTTATGTTGACAGGACAGAAATCTCTAAGGAGGAAGGAGGGCAAGTCTGGGTGACTTGATCTGTAGGAGTTTCATGGAGGCTCTAAGACCCAAGGACCCAGCCTGTCCAAAACCTGTGGCATGGAGCAACAGACATGTTTGCAAAAGCAGTGACAGACCATTTCAACATGTCCCTCTCTGTGGTGAAGAAGTCAAAACAGGAATCCAGTATTGATTCCACCGCCATGTCTTTATAACATGGTTGTTCATGCATACACAATGTTTAAAGGGAATCAACCCCAAGTGGTGAAAAAGCTAAGTGTAAACCGCAACAATCTAATACAAAAGAAGAGGCCGCCAGATCACCCCTGAAGAGACCCAGGACAATGATGGAGACCAGGAGGATGAGACGGTGGTGACTGCAGTGCACATCACCATCATCTGGGATCCCAGAGGATTACAGCCGCATTTAATTCTATACCACTTATTAATTCTTTATTAGAAAAGGATGACACTAACCAGTGGGAACTGTTACAATTAGGTGAAACCTGATCGTGGAAACACTTCTTATGGTTGTACAAACAGACACTTAATATGATAATATTGGATGATCAAAAGCCACATGTTGCAAGCCAAAGTTATGTTGGACAGGACAGAAATCTCTGGAGGTGGAAGTGAGGGCAAGCCTGGGTGACCTCGATCTCTAGGAGTTTCCACTCAAAGCTCTAGGACTCAAGAACCCAAGTTTGGTCCAAACCTAGAGCATGTGGCAGTTACCATTGATGATTGCAGAAGAGGTGACAGACTATGCCACTGCTGGGCCCCGCCTCTTTGGTAAATCCAGCATAACTGAACGGGAAGTAAAGGTTGTCATTCCCATGCAATATCTTTTATAAATGGTTGTTCATGCATACACCATTTAAAGGGCAATCACCCCCAAGGTGAAAAAGTTATGTAAACTCCAACAATCGTCATGTAGAAGAGGCCAGATCACCCCTGACCAGACCTAGGGAAGATGAAGACCAGGAGGAGGAGACGGTGGATACTGGCAGGCACATCACCATCATCTGGCAGCCCAGTGATCACAGTCGCATTTACTCATACCACTTATTACTTCTTTCTCGGTGGAAAAGTTACACCGAACCAGTGGGAACTGGTGCGTATTTAGCAAACCTGATGAGGAAACAGTTTTTTATGCTTTGCACAAACAATTGTGGAGGAAGGATTACACCTCACGACAACTGCCATGTTGAGAACTTATGTTAGACAGGACAGAAACTGGAGGTGGAAGTGAGGGCAAGTCTGGGCGATTTGATCTGTAGGAGTTTCATGGAGGCTCTCTAAGACTCAAGGACCCAAGCCTATCCAAACTCAGAGCATGAGCAATTAATAGACATAAGTTTGCAAAAAGCAGTGACAGACCACTCTAACATGTCCTCTGTGGTGAAGCCCAAAACAGGAACTATATTGATTCCACCGCCATGTCTTTATAATATGGTTGTTCATATACACAATGTTTAAAGGACCACCCCCTCACAGAAAAGCTATGTAAACCTCAACAATCGGGCCACAAAGAAGAGGCCAGATCACCCCTGAACAAACCAGAAATGGAGGAAGACCAGAGGACGAGACGATGGAGATCAGGAGACTGAGATCATCATTTGTCAGTCTGATTTGTCTGATTTGCCTGCCTCACACGCCACCTAAAGCAACCGACGCCATCTCATTATTACAAGATTGTTTTCTTCTTCTATCAGGAAAGCTTCGGAAAAAAAACAATCTAGAGTTTGCCCTACCTAGTCCCATCTAGCCTCGGTTTCCCTCTCTTACCTTTTTACAACCAGAATTAATTCCTTCCCTTTTCTTCTCTGTCAGTTGAGCTGGAGCAGCAGGACCTAGTTTCAGGGACCACATCAGTAGCAAATAAACACTCACATTTGAAGGACAAAGGCTCAATTTCAGCCTGAGCCCTCATGGAGTGTGAGTGTCCATTGGTTGAGGTGGTCTGCGTTTTCTCCGGTGCCCGGTTCCCCCATAGTATTTAACTATAAAAAATTCCTTCCTTTCCCTTTCAGCAGATCTTTGTGACTTCGATCCTCTGTCAGTTGGGCTGGAAGAGACCTAGTTTCAGACTAAGGTTTAGCAAACAACACTACATTTGAAGGACAAAGGCTCAATTTTGTGCCTGAGCCTCATGAGTGTGAGCAACCACGGTTGAGGTGTCTGTGGTTTTCCGGTGCTCCGGTTTCCATAGTACTTAAACTATATAAAAAAAAAAACAAAAAAAACATCAGACTGTAAAATTAACCTGTTCTGTAAGCAAAGCCCTTGGCGACAATGGAGAGGAAAACTCCCTTAACGGAAGAAACCTCCAGCAGAACTACAGACTCCAGAGTGGACAGTCACCTGCCTCGATCGTTGGAGGAAATGAAAACAGAAAGAGAAGAGACGGAGGAGACAGGGGAGAAAGACAAGAGATGATCAGGGAGAGAGTAGTAGAGACTACGAAGATTTACAAATAGTTGTTAAAGAAAAGTATCATTACCAGCCATATTAGTAACGATGATACGATATCATGGTGAAGTTACTGGAACAATTCTGATAGTAAAGAGTTACAGTCCAGTCTAGAGGCAACGAATGCATGAATTAATGTTCTGAGATGTTTAAATAAGTATGTTAATCGGTTTTGTCTGAGTTAAAAGAAAGAAATTCATCCACGACTTCGCGTCTTTCAGACAATCCTGTAGTTTAATGACCTGGTTAGTTTCATCTGGTTTCATAGATAAGGTCAACTGGGTATCGCCTGTGCCAACAATAGAAGTTTATATTGGTGCTTCCTGGTGATATTGCCCCTAAGTGAAGTATGATCGACGTCTCAAACACAGCACCATTTTTATCTCTGATGACAACAATTTTATCGGTAAACTGTGTCGGATGAGTCTGCAGATCTGGCTTTGCATGACTTTATGACTGTGTGCAGAAGAACTCAAGGTGAGAGTGACTAGAGGCAGACATTGTTCTGATTGGCTCTGGCCTCAAGGAACCATCTACGATGATGCAGTGATGTGTGTGTGTTAGAATCATGACCTGTGGGCGGCTCATCCTGAGCAATAATGCAATTATGGAAGCACCCTCCCTATTGGTAGACTGTTGGACCTTCCTGCCATCAGACAGGGGGCTTACATCAGACCTCGCACTGTTTGGTTCCGCAACAGGTCTCCTTCATCCCGTCGGAGCCTAAACACCCCCTAAACAACCACACTCTGTCGAGGTTCGAGGCATTAAGATAATTGTATTTGAAATAAAGAATCAAGAGCAGCCAGGACAGAGAAATGTGATCTGGTCCTACTTCCCAATAAAGTGCTGGTGCTGCAGCATTCTGATTAGCTGGAAGGTTTTGATGGAGTTACTGGAACCCAGAGCATGGAGCAATTAACAGACATGTTTGCAAAGCAGTGACAGACCAGTCAACTTGTCCCCTGTGGTGAAGCCTAAAATAGAACTATATTGATTCCACCCTATGTCTTTATAATATGGTTGTTCATGCATTGCGCCAATGTTTGTGCTGAATCACCCCAAGCTGCAAAAAAGCCACATAAAACCCCAAATAATCGCATACAAAAGAAGAGGCCAGATCACCCCTTGAACAAAACCCAGAATGATGTAGACACTGAAGAAGGACGGTGGATACTGGCACATCACCATCATCTGCATCCCAGTGATCACAGCCCATTTACTATGCTACCTATTACTTTTCGTGGAAAGCTGGACACCGAACCAGTGAAGACTGGTGCGATTTATAAACCCTGATGAGGAAAACAGTTTTTATGCTTGCACAAACAATTGTGGATATGATAACACTACCACAACCGCTGCTGTTGAGAACTTATATTGACAGGACAGAAACTCTGAGGTGGAAGTGAGGGCAAGTCCTGGCCGACTTGATCTGCAGGAACATGGATGGAGGCTCATGACTCAAGGACCTAAACCTGAATTGAAAACTCAGAGCATGGGGCAGTTACCACCAGACATGTTTGCAAAAGCATTGACAGACCATTTCAACATGTCCCCTCTCTCTGTGGTGGAAGCCTAGATGCTTCTGATTTTTGCAATATTACATAGGTGGAAAAAAGCAGTCCTAGAGACATGTCTAACATGAGATAAAAAGGACACGTCCTGATCAAAGATTACTCCAACGTTCCTCACAGTAGAACTGGAGGCCAAGGTCATGACATCCAGATTAGTTATGAGATTTAAAATGATGCAGCTCTAAGAGATCCAACAGGACAAGTCACAGAGACAAGTCCATTGTCTGAGGCCATAAGAAGGTTGTTGGTACAGGATCTGAAAGAGACAAATTGTTGGTCAGGATGAAGAAAACCTGTTGTAGTCAGTTCAGAGAGATCCCCACCCCTTCTCACTACACCTACCCTTCTCCTACCCCTGCCACTTCTCTTACTCCTCACCCCATGTCTGTCATCCAAAGAAGTGACATTTTCATTCACAATAACGTGTTATGTTAAATATACATTACATGAACATTCAATCTCATACATTTAATCTAATTAGAGAAGTCAATGTACTTCTACTGTTGTTAAACTACTAAGAATACAGAACAGGAAAGAACAAAAACAGAACAGGAAAAATAACAACAATCAGTGTTTTATTAAAGTTAAAGTTTTTAAAGTTTAAAATCACAGATAAAGCCTGTTTTGCTGGGTAAAAATAAATTGCAATAAAAATGCACCACTGATGATTGAATGCTGCTGACTGGTCTACACATTATATGTGCTGCAACTTCTTCCCTTCCATTGCCGATTGCTATGGCAACTGGAACCACACACTCAGGCCCACACACACACACTACGATGTCACTAAAAAACAGCATAAAATATGTCCTCATTGTAATTTCTTGCGCCTTTGTGTGATGATGTCATCACATCAATGACATCAGTGATGATGACATCACTGGTGCCTTTAATCATCCCAGTGCCTTTAATCTCTAGCCGGGGTGTGTAAAGTAGAGGACCACATCTCAGATTAGGAGTATAACACTTTTACAGCGCAGACAGATAGAGGACAGCTGACAGAACCAGCGGCGAACTCATCTTAAACTTCTAAAAACTTCTTACAAAAATTTCACAGAATTTCACCTTCAAACAAATACAAATGTCCATGTATTGTGAAGCACCCGCGATCCTCTAGGATCCTAGAGATCACAGTTAGCTGACTTCATACCACTCATCAATTCTTTATCGGAAAGGATGACACAGAAACAATGGCAACTATTACGATTAGGCAAACCTGATGAAGAAACAGCTTTTAATGTTCATCCAAACAATACTGGATATGATAAAACTCATGACAAAAAAGCCATGTTGAAAGCTAAAGCTGGCAGGACAAGGGTCTCTGAGGAGGAAGTGAGGAGAGCCTGGGTGACTTGGTCTCTAGGAGTTTCAGGGAAGCTCTAAGACTCAGGACCTAAGCCCGTCCAAAAACCCAGAGCATGGAGCAGTTAACAGACATGATTGTAGAAGAGGTGAGCTGACCATGTCAGCTCGTCCGCTCTCTTCCAGTAAAGTGCATTGACGAACCCTCAAATCAAAGAGTTCCCATACAACGTCTTCGTAGGATGGTTGCTCATGCATGCACAGTGTTTAAAGGAATCACCTCAAGGTGAAAAAGCTATATAAACCCCGACAATCGTCTCACACAGAAAAGGCCAAATCACCCCTGAACAGAGACCCAGGATGATGGAGACCAGGAGGAGCCGATTATGAGACTGTGGAGACTGAGACTGATCATTTGTCAGTCAGATCTGTACAATCTCAAACCAGTTTACCATGGATCTCACCAAAAGCCCAGCACTGGATCTGACACAAGGACTATGTCCAAAAAAAAAGTCAGACAGAAAGAGAAGTCTGGCTTCGTTTCAAAAGATTGTGAAAAACTCGCAAACCCCTGCCAAATTAGATGTCAAAGAGGTCGAAGATCACTGTCGAACCAGATGAATCATGATGATGAAGACCAGGAGGAGGAGACGGTGGACTGCAGGCTACATCACCATCATCTAGTATCCCAGTGATCACAAATGTGATGACTTCATACTCACTTATTACTCTCTTTATCGAAAAAGTTGGCCTTCGAACCAGTGGGAACTGTTGCGATTTAGCAAACCTGATGATGATGAAACATTTTTTATGCTTGTACAAACAATTGTGGATATGATGACACTCATGACAAGAGCCATGTACAAGAAACTAATGTTGGCGGGGACAGAAATCTCATGAGGTGGAAGTGAGGGCAAGTTTAAGTGACCCAGATCTGTAGGGGTTTCATGGAGGCTACAAGACTCAAGGACCTAAGCCTGGTCCAAAACTCAGAGCACTGAGCAATTAATAGGCATAATTGCAAAAAGCCGGTGAGACAGACCAAAATAATCAACTTGTCCCTCTTCCTCAGTGGTGAAACTATAGAAGCATCTGTAGTCCTCCTTTCATCACAACGTCTTCATAAT
This sequence comes from Polydactylus sextarius, assembly GCA_016801845.1. Taxonomy (NCBI): domain Eukaryota; kingdom Metazoa; phylum Chordata; class Actinopteri; family Polynemidae; genus Polydactylus; species Polydactylus sextarius. Next base: position 6,143,974 of record CM028931.1, read on the forward strand.
ATGGCTGCTCGTAAAAGCTGCACAGTGTTTAAAAGGAATCACCTCCCAAGGTGAAAAGAAGCTATGTAAACCCCGACAATCATTGGCTACACAGAAGAGGCCAACCGTCACCGCTGAATAGACCAAGGATGATGGAGACGGTGGAGAGGAGATGATGGAGACTGAGACTGATCATTTGTCAGTCAGATCTGTACCCATCTCAAACCAGTTTACCATGGATCTCACCAAGAAGCCCAGCACTGAATCTGGACACAAGGGACTATGTCAAAAAAAGTCAGACAGAAGAATCCAGTTGTTTCAAAGATTAGAAACTCTGCAAAGATCTAAAGAGCGACATGGAAAGAGTCAAGATCACTCCTGAACCGACCCAGGATGATGAAGACCAGAAGGAGGAGATGATGGAGACTGAGACTGAGAGTCCAGATCACTCCCGGAACCGAGCCAGGATGATGAAGACCAGAGGAGGAGATGATGGAGACTGAGACTGATCATTTGTCAGTCAGATCTGTACCATCTCAAACCGCTTACCATGGATCTCAAGAAGAGGCCAAATCACCCCTGAACAGACCCAGGACAATGAGGACCAGAAGGAGGAGATGTTGGTGGTGGACAATATCGAGAGAATCATCAGCCAGGAGATAAGTCCAATCATGCAACATGTTTTGGATACCCTGCCTTACTCAGAGTACGAAATAGTTGCACTCTGAATTGTCTGTGGAAATTAAAATGGTTGCAGAAGAAATTGTTCAGTCACTTACTGAAGAGACTGTTTCAGAGGCAACAGAGACACCAGCAAAACAAAAGGACATGACAGTAGGTAGTAGGATCTCACAAAAGATAAAGATGCTCTTGGGGAAGATTTGTGCAAAAGCAGCATTTCAATGGATACTGGCCCAGCTGAAAGCCAAAATTCCAGTTGGGCAAAGTGGAAAACAATACAGACAAAGTCCATGCCCCTGCTAACAGCTTTGTTCTCTCTGCTTTGTCTGAGGATGGTCCCAGTGGAATAGAGATCTGTTTGTGTGTAACAGACTTCAAAACGCTTCACCTAGCAAGTAAGAGTTTTGCACTTCATAGAGCAACTCAGTGACCTCCTCTACAGGCACATGACTCGATCATGCAGAAAACGTAAAGCTAGGGTAACTTTCACAGCAGAATCTGTTCCTGTTCCTGAGTCAGATGCTGGCATGTACTCAGACATACAGAGACAAATGGTTCATTACCTGTCCCTGGTGGGCTGGTGGTTCAACAGTCAGGCTACTGTGGTCACCAACAGGGTGAGTTTGGTGTTACAGACCTTTCAGAGGGTGTCACAAATGCACAGGCCTCAGGTCACACCACTGTTACAGACCTTTCAGAGGGTGTCACAAATGCACAGGCCTCAGGTCACACCACTGTTACAGACCTTTCAGAGGGTGTCACAAATGCACAGGCCTCAGGTCACACCACCTGAGATCCCTGATTCCAACCGATGTGAGTCATCCCAAGAAGACAAAAACAAAATATTGGTGAGTTTACTCATGAGTGGGCTGGTGATACAAAGCATAAGAAAATCAAAGTTGATATGGACCCTTGAAAACCCAGAGGACACCATTAAACAGCTGTTTGAAAAGGTCTGGGCCCAAGTGAAAGACCTGACATCAACATCAAACAAAAACACTTGAAGAAACTGGACAAGGCCATTTTCAACGGAGTTATGTAAACGCATTGGGGCAATCCACCCACTGGTTTTGGCTGAAATTAATTTAATAACACCTGAAGTTGTAAACGTTATTGTTGCCTGTCTTAGCACGTCACCTGGAAACCACCAACACCTGATCCCATAACAAGATTGTTTTCCCTCTATTAGGGAAAGCCTTCAGAAAAAAAAAATCTGCTAGATTTGCCTACCCTAGCCCCATCTAGCCCTGGTTTCCCCCACCCTAAGCCAAAATTAATTCCCTTTCCTTTCCCCTTTGAAAAAATCTTTGTGACTGACTCTGTCAGTTAGGTTGGAGCAGGACTCCAGCTCTCAGGACCACATCAGCAAACAACACTCTCACATTTGAGAGGACAAAGGCTCAATTTCTGTTCCTGAGCCCTCACAGAGTGTGAGTGTCCACTGCTGAGGTGGCGTGCTGCTTTCTCCGGGTGTCTCTGCTTCCCCTGTAGTACTCAAACTATAAAAAAATTTCTTCCCTTTTCCCTTTGAAAGATCTTTGTGACTGACTCTGTCAGTTGGGTTGGAGCAGGACTCAGTTTTCGTAGACCACATCAGCAAACAACACAGGACAAAGGCTCAATTCCTGTTCCTGAGCACTCATGAGTGTGAGTGTTCATTGCTGAGATGGTGTGCGGTTTTCTCCGGTGCTCCAAGGCTTCCCCATAGTACTAAAACTATAAAAAAAA